>JBBPBX010002485.1:46688-64358 GCA_038048925.1 Garcialebias charrua
TGTTGGCTTATGTTATGTTGTTTAAAGCCTGTTCAGGATCCCAGGTATGCTCTGTGTGCTGTTGTTATTTCAGATTAAATGTCTGTTCTTGCACTTTGTAAAATACGCGTCTAAATTAAATAATTTTTCTTCTTTCGGCTGCTCCCTGCGTTAGGGGTCGCCACAGGGAACATAAGGCCGAGATACACTCGAGCGTCCTCACGGTACGCCTATACGCAGCATACGTACGCCAAGGCAAAAGCGTAGCCCCGCGTAGCCCCTCAGGGCATGTACGCGCAAAGCTTTTTTTTTACTACGCGTGCGCGATACGCGTGCGCGATACGCGGTGTCTGACCATAAACTTCCCGGCGCCGGACTGTTTTGTATGTTACACAAATGAAATAAATTCCCCTTCTTTATCGCTGATCGGGCCTTTTCTTTTGTTTTTTTGCCTAAAGTCAAGTAACCGCTTCTTCCTCCGTTCACTCGATGATTGAAATGAATGAATTCAGGTCCTACCTGGGTGCGCGATGTTTTAAATATCCCTGGTGGGCTGTGTGCTGCAGGAAAAGCGCTCCCTGTTATTATTTTTATTTCTGAGAGAACTTTTTATAACATATATAGTAGAAACACCGTATCAGAACACCGCAGAAGTCCAGCGAGCTGCTCATGATGCATTCTCAAGGTTTCACTTTCAGCTGACTGAACGCTGTCAATCAATTCAGTAGGCGTGTCAGCAAGTGACCAATCAGCGAGCTCAGTTGAGTCCCCTCCGTGTGCAGCAGCTCATATTACAACAAGGAGAACGTGAGCTGAAGTATAGCAGCAAAAACATACGCACAAAATATGCGCGTATACGGAGGACGCTTCAGTGTATCTCGGGCTTAAAGTCTCACAAAGAATTCTCAGTTGGACTGGTAATTTAGATTTTGACCAACAGGTGTGTGATTTGACATGCCAACTTGTTTGGAAGTTCAAATAATTGAGATTGGCCTTAACACTAGCCGTGTTTCCATCAAGGTTTCTAGATGCGCATTTTGAAGTATCGCATCAGAAAAGGTGAATGGAAACGGCACAATTCGAATTACAGGTAGTCCCCGACTTACGAGCGAGTTCCGTCCCTAGGGGGCGCTCGTATGTCAAAAATTCGTAAGTAGGATCACATAGTAAAAAATAAAAAAAAATTTTTTTTTTTTTTAGAAATGAATACATGTACAGTACTGTACAGTCACCAAGCACTTAGCCTATCCTAACAGTTTTTAAAGATGAAGGAGTGAGTTTAATTGTCTCCCTTTCACATAAAGGGAGCTAGCTCCCTTTATGGGAATGGAGCCTGCATGGAGGAGGGAGACAATTCCACTCACTCCTTCATCTTTAAAAACTGTGTTAGGATAGGCTAAGTGCTTGGTGACTGTACAGTACTGTACATTTATCTATTTATTAAAAATATACTGTACTGTACAGTATATATATTTATTTTTTATTTATAAATAGATAAATGTACAGTACAGTACTGTACAGTCACCAAGCACTTAGCCTATCCTAACACAGTTAAGGAGTCAGTTGAATTGTCTCCCTCCTCCCCAGCAGGCTCCATTCACATAAAGGGAGCTAGCTCCCTTTATGTGAAAGGGAGACAACTCAACTCACTACTTCATCTTTAAAAACTGTGTTAGGATAGGCTAAGTGCTTGGTGACTGTACAGTACTGTACATGTATTCATTTATTTAAAAATGTAATATATATTTTTAATGAGATGCATATTCGTAAGTCCGGGACCTCGTAAGTAAGAGCGCTCGTAAGTCGGGGACTACCTGTAACTTCCTCTAATTCTCAAAAAAGTTTATACGCTCGCTTGAGTTGGTTTTTGGGTTTTTCGAATCAGAGCTGATGCGCAAAACGAGAGATGGAAACAGATTTGCCGACTCAGTTCTGACGTAGCGAACATTCACGTCACGTGACTTCGTCTCCGGACAACATGTAACATCGCTAAAACTAGTTGGCATGACAGAATAAATACAACTTGCCCGATAGCAACACATACCTGAAATATTCTCTCCATTTTGACGAGATGTGTGGTCGGGTCCTGTTTTCAACCGCTACTTCCTGTTTACTGTAGACATGCGTAACGCTGACGTCTGACGTAATGACGCTGACGTCTGACGTAATGCCGCTTTGCGTGGCCTGGTGGATGCGCTTCAAGCCAGTTGATGGAAACACTTCTGATTCGCATTAATTTGTATTTACATTTTTGCGAAATTTCAAAAATTCGCTCAAAATTTGAATTGAAAATACTGTAGATGGAAACACGGTTAGTGTTTATGTGTATGTCAGTGTGTGTGGAAGAAATCTGTCTGACAAAGACCTGCAGTTTTGTGGGCATTAGTAATTTTGTTATTGAATCTTTGAAGGGTGGACGTTTTAGGGTTGTGGGGGGGCCCATGAGCCTCAGTGCCCAGGGGCCCCTAGGTATACTAATCCGGCCCTGAGAATTGGCAGTAATTTTTTACGCCGGATGTCCTTCCTGATGCAACCACACCACCGAGCTACCACAGCCCTCTGTGTGGAGCAGAGAGCTGCCAGCTAGGACACCCAGAGGAGCAGATGGTGGGGGGTTAAAGTCCTTGCTCAAGGACCCAGAGTGGGGCGAATGAGGGTGGAGGCAGGTGTAGGTGCTTCACCTACACCACCCACATTTTTGATGATGTCTGTACTGGAGCTTGAACCGGCGATCTTCCGATCACAGGCCCACCTTCTCTAACCTCTGCACAAACACTCCCCAAAAAACGCATCTAAATACTGTATGCAACTTTTACTCCAAAGAAACTTGTGTATGGTTTTTTCCTCTTCATGAGGCATCTTTTAACTGAAGCGACATATACTCTGGAGTGACATATAATCCGAAAAGTACGGTAAGTCGTGGCACTGCAGCTTCTTTTTTCATAAGTCGGCCAGTCTGGCTCTGTTACTACCATGCTTGGCAGCCCTGAGGCACATGAGAGGTGGGCTGTCTTCAAACCAACGTCGCCTCGGTCTATTCACATTTCATCCACCAATACCAAAATTTACTGAACAAAAATGTAAATGCGCCTCTTGTTTTTGCACACATTTTTCCTGAGCTGAACTCAAATATCCAACTTTCCATGTACACAAAGGCCTTTTTCTCTCAAATTGCTGATGTCAACATTATGAAACGAGCAGCCCATGGTGGTGGTGATGGTGTTATGAGTAAGCATATGTTATGGAACACAAATACAGGTGCATTTTATTAATGGCATTTTGAATGCACAAACACCACAACGAGATCCTGAAGCCCATTGTTCATCCACGACCATCACCTCATGAGTCATGATGCAGCATGCCATTTGCACGCTCCCTCAAAACTTGCATCTGTGTCGTGCTGTGTGATAAAACTGCACGTTTTAGAGTGGCCTTTCATTGTGGTCAGCCTAAGGCACACCTGTGAACTAATGCTGTCTAATCTGCATCTTGATATAGCTGCACCTATATGAGGTGGATGAATCGTCTCCACAAAGTAGAAGTGCTCACTAACACCGATTTACCGTATTTTCTGGTGTATAGGTCGCATTGTCCAATAGACTATATGCCACGGGCTTCCGTTCCAGCACTCCCGCAGTCATTACCCAGACGGTGCACTTCCGGTTAGCGGGAAAGACACGAACATAAATGACTAAATACAATTAATAAAACATCTGCATACACACCAATAATAACTCTATACACATATAAATCCATATAAAATTATGGCGACGTTCCCCCTACGGATAGCTGCGATAAATCTTCGCCGAAACCCCCCCTCGGAACAGCTGTTCCCACCGGTGGGCGGACACAACGGTACTTGCGTGTAGTGCCGGTAGCGCGTAGCCGCTTCCCGTTTCGGGTCGTTGTCATAGTCTGCTACCAGGAGCTAACTCTAGCAACAACGGCAGTGGATGGGGAACCGGAAGTGGCGGATGTGTGTTGCATTTTACCGGAAGTACGTCACGACCCCCGTGGCATATAGTCTATTATCACCAATAGATTGGAAAAATCATATGGACTATCTAGGGCCTAGATAGATCGCACCTGTGTATAGGTCACACCTACGTTTAGCTCTGCTGCAAATGTCTGCCACAGGAGCACACAGCAAGGCTTTTAAAAAGATTAACACTTAAAAACAATTATTTGTTTGATAAAAATTATAGCAAATGTGTCTGAGCTGAACTTTTCCTTAATAAATACACGTAATTGTGAAATGAGCTGGATTTAAAAATTTGTTTTGCCGAAAGTGATAACAAGCCATATATAGGTCGCAGGCCTTGAAAAAAAACATAAAAAGGTGCGACCTATACATCGGAAAATACGGTACACAAATTTGTGAACATTTGAGAGAAAAAGGCCTATTGTGCACACAGTCTTAGATCTTTAGAGTTCAGCTCACGCAAAATGGAAGCAGTGTTTATATTAGCATAAAATCTCAAGATATTTCGGCTTGATTGTGTTTTTTATATATGTTCGTGTTTCAGTTTTAAATCTTTTTTTTTTTAAAGTGAAAGAAAGTTAAATTTAATCTACTGCACACCATTCACTAACTTGTACAGTTATGTCTTGCAGCTTTTTATGCACAAATAAATGTCCCTCACAGGCTTCTGTAGGTGACAAAGACATTTCGTGTAATGCTTTAACTTTACAGTTCACCGCTCTGAAAGGCAGGCAATGATGTAATGGCCTGTGTGTGCGTTTCTTTTCTTTATTGGCAAAATATTTCATAAATCATTTGACGTATTTTGAAGAATCTCTCACAAGTACTCATTGATTGGAAAGGTCAATTAGCTATGGTAGCCATCTTAAATCAGATTTATTCTAAATAGCTGGACATGGGCACCAGTGATCCCTGTGACCTGAAAAGAAAGCAGGTAAAAGATAATGGATGTATGGATGGCATTTAGCAGTAGGTGTATTACAATGATTACGTTCTACAGGTAGTCCCCGACTTACGAGCGCTCTTACATACGAGGTCCCGGACTTACGAGCTGGCGAAAGAGAAGTAAATTTGTAAAAAATACAGCACTTTTTTGTGTTTTTAGATGAAAGTGTGTTAGCTAACCGTTTGGAAACACGTTTCCGACCATGTTTATGAACTAATATGAACGTTTTTGATGAAAAACGAGTGTTCGTAGTAGCGCTAGCATAAATGTTCCAACTTACGAGCGAAAATCCGGACTTACGAGAACACGTGCTTCGTGTTCCAACTTACGAATGTTCGTGTTACGAGCAACTCGCAGGAACGGAACTCGCTCGTAAGTCGGGGACTACCTGTATAAGGTTGATCGAAATGCATCTGGTGGTTCATGAGATATTTTGCTAACGGAGTCAAAATCATTATTATAACATCTTGTAAAAGAGCCTACAAGAAGACAAAGCTGTCAAAAGGCTAAGAATGGACTTGTAAACATACCTGCAAACTCGTCTTTTTTGGCGAAATTCGCAGAATAATTTCCCGTTGAGTGAACTTTAAGAAACAAGGTTTCTGTCTTCAATATTGCATCTATGATGGAACGCGAGTCATTTGGCCAATCACAATCAAGATGGACAAAAGGGAATTATTTCCCATGGATGAAGGAAACTGGTCTACGTTATAGAGCATGCACTTTGATGTTTTGAACCACTTTGGCTGGCTGCCTCAGAGGAATCGACCGGGAAGAGGGAAGGCCCCAGAAACCTTCTTATCACCAGCAAACTGGTTGACCCACTATGTGGGTGTGCTGCTTATGGGACTGAGTTTGGATCCTCGGACTGATAAAGTCCTTTGGATGAAATGTCTCAACAAAAAAAAAGAAACCATCCAGATGACCTGACTGAATTTTGTTTGATTTACCTGGACTATTGAGCAAGACCTTTGGTGTTATGAACCACTTTGACTGTCTCAGAGGAGTTGATGAGAGAGAGGGCGAGCCCTGGAGGCCATCTTATCACCAGCAAGCTTTTCTTCCATTATGGGAGTTATGGGACTCAGTTTGTTGGTGGCTCCACAGATTGAAGGATGAAGGATGAAACGTCTCAGCAAAAACAGAAATCATCCAGATGAACTCCTTCAAGGTTCTTACAGATTCTCTTCTTCTGGTTTCATGCTTTTCTCCATTGGATGTAACTGGGACCTCGTGTACATAATCTCGTTTTCATCTCATGGACCACATGCGGTGCAAATGACAATAAAGACTCTCTGACTCTGACTCTGACTTTCTCCAAACAAATTTTCAACTCCAGTACAAGCTTCAAACCTGACCAGTATATATATTCAATGGTGGCATGGCACCACTAAGATGCAAGTTTTACTAATCGCACAACAAAGAACTTGATCTCTGCAGCACGGTGGCACAACTGGTAGAGCTGCTGCCTCTCAGCGAGAAGGTTGCCGGTTCAAATCCCGGTCCGGGGCCTTTCTGGGTGGAGTTTGCATGTTCTCCCCGTGCATGCGTGGGTTTCCTCCGGGTACTCCGGTTTCCTCCCACAGACCAAAAAACATGCTTGTTAGGCTGATTGGTGACTCTAAATTGACCCTAGGTGTGAGTGTGAGAGTGGATGGTTGTTTGGTGTGAGTGAGACAGGTCCCTCTTGTAAATGAGTCCCCGTGACTCAACGAGGCTAGCCTGTATAAATAAAGGTTGAATGAATGAATGAATGATCTGAAATTGCGTTGCTGGTCATAGTAGGTCGACACTGTGTGAAATGTAAAGCAACAAGAGTTCTCCACTCTCAAAGTTGGATTCTGACGAAAAACGGTTATTGTAGGAGCCTAAACTTTAATTTCATTTGAAAGTTTTTTTTTTTTTTTGTTTATGTTTATGTTTATTAAATTTGTTCATTTTTTTACAAAAGAAACAATACAAGGCAATCTCATAATGATAGTGTACAAAATGTAAAAAAATGAAAGGTGGCAGAAAGAAGAATAAATCTTATTATATCTGCCCCTTATCTCCAGCAATCAGATTAAACAACAGTAGTCAAACCATGTAAACAATAATATTCTTCAACCAACAGTTCAAAATGACTAATTCTTTTTAGTTTTCTAACTAATACTAATACAGTACAAAATGACTAACACTTTCTAATTTTCTAACTAATACAATACACATTACGTTATTTCACATATAACGTATGTTAATGACAAACTGCACATTAAAGGATGTGCATGTGTGCTCGCTCAGTTCAGCGGACGTCTCGCACTAAAACACGTTGCACTGCTGCTTCTAGACACTTCTGAGCCCGTTCATCCTGTTATTCAGCCAGTCATTTAAAGTGATTGATTGGCTGCAGTGTGAGTGTGTGTGCATATGCATGTGTGTGTTACATCAGAGTGTGCAGTTTGTCCTCCGGTTCGCTCAGCACTACAATCTCAATAAGACACTTTGATTAAAGTGTGCTGGTGCAGATAGTGCCCATTTGGTCAGGCAGATAAGCATCTGAACGGTGCTGCCAAACCGCATATGAGCTATTGATCAGAACCTGGCTGGGAACCGGACCTTCAGCCTGTTAGTTCTGCACAATCAGAAAGAGCTTTGCTCCTACGAGTTCTCACCTCTGAGATGCTGATGCTGTTAAAACTTTGCTTCGATCTTCTGGAACACTGAACATTTTTTTTATTTTTAAAATCTATTATTCTTCTCCTTAGTCTCTCTTTTTTTACTATCCTCCCTTCACTTCAGATTTACTGCCTTCAGGGCGAGCTCATCATCACGCATTTATTTTCGTCTTAGTGGAAGTTCCACCTTTCATTTGTCTGACTGACTTTCTTGCCTTTTCTCTTCAGTGATTTATTAGTTAGATCTGAAATTGATTCTCTTCTCTGAGTGCCGTTGAGGCTCCTTTGTTTCACAGTAAATCTTCAGCTGGTCAATACAAGAAGCTTCAGAGGGATTTTGGCTGCAAGCTGAGCATGATTAAGTTCCTGCTCTGTACGTCCCGGCTGCTGCTGTGAAGATGTCTGTAAACGGCAATTAAATAATATTCTGATGCAACAAAATAAGTTGCCTTTTTTTTTTTGCGTGATCATGGAAAATGTACATTCATACATGAAGTGTTATTGTAAGCAGTTACGTCACCGGCTTCTCAGAATATTACACAAATTGAAAAGAAAAGAAATCCATACCTGTCAAGTTTTGGATTTAAAAATAAGGGAAATTTTCTGCCGGGTACGCCGAGCCATCCCACTAGCCCAGGGATCTACAACCTTTATGATCAAAAGAGCCATTTCTGCCCCTTTGTTCACTAAATTAAACGTTTCCGGAGCCACAATACCTGCTACAACTGGGATTCTCAACTGGTGGCACACAGACCACTTTAAGTTTGTTAGAGGACAATTTTCTGACCGGTAGTTTTCTGGCCATTGTAAAGCTGAAAATATCTAATGATTTGTTGATATTTTTACATTTTAGACTAAAAAAGACCAGATTATCATAAAGAAGGAAAAATAATGTGATCTTTCCCAATTAAAAAATAAAATAATGAACTATGTAGGTCTAGGTAAATTATTTTAATTGTGGAAAAATTAAATATCCTACTTCGAATAAATAAAGTTAACTTGTGTTTTACTCCTTCTATTAGTTCTAGTATTCACACATTTGCAAAGGAAATGACAGGAAAAACTGCTAAAACTAGCCCTTTTGTTGTTATAAGAACAAATAAAATTCAGTTTAAAGTTAGTTTTGATCAAAGCTTGGAAGAGCCACTGCTGAGGGACCAAAGAGCCGCATGTGGCTCCAGAGCCACAGGTTGCAGACCCCTGCACTAGCCCAACCAAAGTCCAGAACCCCTTACATTTTAAGACAGGTTTACAAGAAATCTAAAATAACTACCTATCAGCCTCTTTCAAACCAGTTATGTGATCACAATCTGACAGGCTTACCTTTGTGCTTGACGGATTTTTCATGCTGACGGACATCATTCCTTCCCCCATGAGAGAGAGACACTAAAGTCGCGGTTACAAATCTTAAAAAACGCGTAATAAACTTTAGGAAAGTAAATTCGCTGTCCCATTTTTCAACATATTTACACGAAGTCTTAACTTTTTTGGCAGGGACGCGTCCTCTCTCGTTAATTCTCGTTACATCCATCTCTCTGTTTTTCCGGGTTTGTTCTCGACCGCGCCGGCAGTAACATCGCGAGAACTGCCACCGAGGCGACTGCAGGTGGCAGTTCTCGCGAGGCTAGTGACAGAGGCACCGGAATGTTTTTATTTTTTTTTAAATAATATTATAATACGGGAGATTTCCGGGAAAATAATAATTCGGGATCACGACGGGAAAGAGGGGTAAAATACGGTAGTTTCCCGGCCAAAACGGGAGACTTGACAGATATGAAGAAATCCAGATATTTTGCTTTTACATTAGGGCTGGGCGATGTATCGATATATTCGATATATCATGAGTTTTTCAATTTACGATGGCTAAAATGGCTCTATCACAACCATCAAGTATAAATTGCCTTTCAAATATCTCCCATCTGCGCCGCCACCGTCACGCGGCCCCTCCTTCGTCTTCACTGAATACAAAAAGCCTTTCACGTGTTGCTTCACACACGCTTACTAACGCCGTGAAAACGGTGCAGCTGAGGATTCTTATTTAATATATGTAAATAGTTTATTTTTTAGACATTTATTTTGTATAGTTACAGCTGTTTCTTGATAAATGTACTTGTGTGACAACTGGGATAAAGCTTTGAATCAAATATTTTTATTATTTTATGGAAAGAAAAAAATCAAGATTGTACAGTATATATATAATTCAGATTCAGATTCTGTTTATTATCGCCATTGTCAATGAACAGGATTCACAGACTAGGAATTTGCTTCGGCATAACAGTGCATACAATATAGAAACATAAAACATAAAAAACATAAACCATAAAACATCAAGACAATCAATACAATATTCAGTGAACAAAACCTACTAAGAAACAGTGCAATTAGAGTGGTGCAATCAAAACAGTGATACAGTGATTCCCAATCAAAATACAAAATACAGCGACCAAGGCAAGTTATGAGGTAACATGGTTATGAGTGTTCAAAAGTCTGACAGCAGAGGGGAAGAAACTGTTTTTATGGCGGGAGGTTCTGGTCCCAATTGACCGAAGCCTCCTGCCTGAGGGGAGTCGTTCGAACAGACCGTATGCAGGGTGAGAAGGGTCAGCTGTGATCCGACCTGCTCGCCTCACAGTCCTGGAGACGTACAGGTCATGGAGAGATGGGAGACTACAGCCGATTACCTTCTCAGCAGAGCGCACAATGCGCTGCAGTCTGTGTCTGTCCCTGACAGTGGCCCCGGCGTACCACACTGTGATGGACGCGCTGAGGATGGACTCGATGATGGCCGTGTAGAACTGCACCATCAGCTTGGCCGGCAGCTTGGCCTTCCTCAGCTGTCGCAGGAAGTACATCCTCTGCTGAGCCTTTTTGATGAGGGAGCTGATGGTTGGCTCCCACTTGAGGTCCTGGGTGATGGTGGTGCCGAGGAACCGGTAGCAGTCCCCAATGATGATGGGGGTGTTGTTAAAGGTGATGGGGGGCAGAGGGGCTCTGTCTTTCCTGAAGTCCACAATCATCTCCACTGTCTTCTGGGCGTTGAGCTCCAGGTTGTTGTTGCTGCACCAGGTCACCAGCCGGCCCACCTCTCTCCTGTACGCAGACTCATCATCATCCGAGATGAGCCCGATGAGGGTGGTGTCGTCCGCAAACTTAATAAGTTTTACGGAGTCATGGTTGGAGGTGCAGCAGTTGGTGTACAGGGAGAAGAGCAGAGGGGAAAGAACACAGCCCTATGGTGAACCTGTAATATACAATTACAGGTAGTCCCCGACTTACGAGTGCTCTTACATACGAGGTCCCGGACTTACAAGCTGGCGAACGAGCAGTAAATTTGTAAAAAAATACAGCACTTTTTTGTGTTTTTAGATGAAACTGTGCTAGCTAACCGTTTGGAAACACGTTTCTGAGCATGTTTATGAAGTAGTATGAATGTTTTTGATGAAAAACAAGTGTTCGTAGTAGCACTACCATAAATGTTCCAACTTGCGAGCGAAAATCCGGACTTACGAGAACACGTGTTTCTTGTTCCGACGTACGAATTTCCGGTTTACGAGCAACTCATAAGTACGGAACTCGCTCGTAAGTCGGGGACTAGCTGTACTAATATACACCATATTATTATACGGTAATGCACCATCTTATTTAAAGAACTTCTCACCCCTCACTGTCCTTCCCGCACTATCCGCTCTTCCAACACCCATCTTATTCTCACTCCCAGGTCTCGGTCTCGCACAATGGGAGACCGGGCTTTCTCCTGCGCTGCCCCTCGGCTGTGGAACGCCCTGCCCTCACATCTGAGGGCCCCACAGAATGTGACATGTTTTAAAAAAGGTCTTAAAACCTTTCTTTTTATCCAGTTTTTTAATTAATTTATTGTGCTTTTGTTTTTTTTGTTTTTTTTATTGCACCCAGTTTTTATTCGAGTATTTTATCTGCATTTTGTGATTTTTTTGATGCAATCATCAGTTTTTTTTCCAAGTTTATTTTAGATTTTTAAAGTACATTACAGAAAACATGTGAAAAATACAATGTCAACAATGTACTGTCCGTTTAACTGAATGCCAAGAGAAAGAATAACTTAAACAAAAACAAAGAGACAATAATAACAATAATAATAATAATAATAAAAAATAAAAAAATAAATACAGAAATAAGTAAATAAATAAATAAATAAAAAAAGGGGGGGAGAAGGGGGGGGGAATTCAGGCGCCAGGGGAGGACCCCGTCGTCAGAATAGTTAAGTCTTCTCCAAAGGGAGAGAGCTAAAATAGTAGCGACAAGTGCATATACCAGCTACAAACACACAAATCACCCTATCAGTCCGGGATATTGGGGAAATTTAACCTTTTCAGGGCTCTCAAGAAAGGGTTCCATAGTCCTAAAAATTTGGCAGAGCAACCTTTCAAAGTGCAGCAGATTTTTTCAAGTTTAATAAAGTGTAACGCATCTCGGAGCCAATGGGTATGTGAAGGAGGGCGAGGCGATTTCCATTTTGTAATGATCACTCTCCTTGCCAAAAAGGTCAGGAAAGCAAGGGAGGACTTTTGTGATGAGGACAGGGTGGATTGCAGAGGGGTAATTCCGAATAAGGCAGTTAATGGGTCTGGTTCCAATTGTCTGTCATAAATGTCTGATAATATAGCAAAGACTTTAGACCAATATTGGTGAAGTTGAGGACACAGCCAGATGGTGTGAATTAAATTAGCTGGGGAATGTTGGCACCTATCACAGGCAGGGGAAATGTTGTCGTAGAACTTGGCCAGGCGTGCTTTGGTGTAATAAATACGATGTACAAGCTTACATTGGATCAAGTTGTGCCTGGCTAAGACTTGTGACCAGAGATCCTCTGAGAAGGTCTGACCCAGATCCTCTTCCCAGAGTATTTTTATAGAGTTTAGAGTTCGGGGACGTAGGGTCATAATTTGATTATATGTGGAAGAAATAGCTCCTTTCAGTTTGACCTGTGGTTTTAGAAAAATGTCCAGGGTTGTATCCGCGGGACGGTCGGGAAAGTTTGGGTAGGTGGATCTGACAAAACTACGCACTTGTAAGTACCTAAAGAACTGGTGGCGAGGGATATCGAACTTCTCTGAGATTTGTTGAAATGAGGCGAAGGTATTGTTAATGTACATGTCGTGAAAGGTAGAGAGACCCTTTCTCCGCCATGACAAGAAAGCATTATCCGAAAGAGATGGCGGAAAAGTGTGGTTTGAGGATATGGGAGCATGTATCGAAATAGATTGTAGGCCAAAGTGCCGTCTGAATTGTTTCCATAGTTTAAAAGATCCCTCCACCAATTTATTAGAAGTGTAATGTTTAGTTGAGGATTGTAACGGAGAGTATAGCAAAGCTGCCAAAGACACGGGACTTACAGAGTTGGCTTCCATGGAGACCCAGGCTGGAGAAGAGGGACCACCCGCCTCAAGCCAATATCGAAAAAGTCTAATATTTGAGGCCCAATAATAGAACCGTAGATTTGGAAGGGCCATGCCACCCAGCTCCTTCGGCCGCTGTAAAAATTCAGTACGGATTCGAGGAGCTTTCCCGTTCCAAAGAAATTTGATAATTATACCATCTAGTTTGGTAAAAAAGGACCGCGGGAGAAAGATAGGTATGCATTGAAATAGGTATGAGAAACGAGGTAGGATATTCATTTTAATAGCGTTAACCCGGGCAGCTAAAGAAAGACCCAGCATCGACCAGCGATCAAAGTCCTCCTTGATGTGAGTTAGCAGAGGGGAAAAGTTGGCTTTGAAGAGGTCTCCATATTTAGATGTAACTTTGATTCCTAGATAGGAAAAGCTTTGATCCACAACCTTAAAAGGTAGTGTGTGCAATGGATAGCTCTTAGCCAACGCATTGATAGGAAATAGTTCGCTTTTGTTAAGATTTAGTTTATAACCTGACAGTTGTCCGAATCTACCCAGTGTAGCAAGTATAGCGGGAATAGAGACATCCAAATCGGAAACGTATAAAAGGAGATCATCGGCGTATAGAGATAACTTAGCCTCTAAGTCTTTCCTCACCACACCCACAATGCTCGTACTATTTCTAAGTGCTATTGCGAGGGGTTCAATTGCCAAAGTGAATAGCAACGGGCTCAATGGGCAGCCCTGGCGCGTAGAGCGGCCGAGACGAAAATAGTCTGAATGGTTCCTGTTTGTCCTAATTGACACATAAGGGTCAGAGTAAAGCAGTTTAATCCAGGACAAGAAGGTCTCTCCAAAGCCAAATTTTTTAATCGAGTAAAATAAGTATGACCACTCGACCCTGTCGAAAGCCTTCTCAGCGTCCAAAGATATCACAGCTTCTTGGGTACTGTCAGAAGGTGAGCTGTATAAAACATTAAAGAGCTGTCTTATGTTGGAGAAGGAGTTCCTGTTTTGCACGAAACCGGTCTGGTCCATTCCTACCACACTAGGGAGTACAGCTTCTAGTCTTAGCGCTAATGTCTTTGCCAGTAACTTAAAATCAACATTGAGGAGACTTATTGGACGGTAGGAGGCGCAGAGCAAAGGATCTTTGTCCTTTTTTGCCAGTAAGGTGATAACAGCCTGGTTAAGGGTCTGGGGTAGATGTCCGGAAGTTAAGGATTCATTGTATACGTCCAGGAGTAAAGAGGAAAGCCTGTCCCAAAATGTTCTATAAAATTCACAGGGAAATCCATCAGGACCTGGGCATTCCCCCCTGCAAAGCTTTGATTGCTTTAGAGAGTTCCAAGACATCAATGGGTCTTTCAAGATTGTCAGCCACAACCTTACCAATGGTAGGGATTTCCAAGGTGTCAAAGAAATCATCGAAGTCTGTCTCCGAGGGAGAACAGTCCGAGGAGTAAAGTTTTTCGTAAAAATCTCTAAAGGCCAGGTTGATCTCTATTGGGTTAACAGTGGTACCCTGATCAGTTTGAATCTGAGTAATGTGGCGAGAGGCTGATAGACGACGAATACGGTGAGCTAACAGTTTGCCAGCTTTATCCCCGTGTTCATAAAATTGGGCACCTGTTTGAAGTAACATCTCCGTAGTGTGTTGGGTCATGAGCACATCAAACTCAGCCTGTAAGATGAGTCTATCCTTGTATAAAACAGGAGAAGGGGATGTGGCATACAAGTCATCAATTTGAGAGATTTGGCGCGTCAATGTATTAAGTTTATCTTTTCGTAATTTATTTTCGTACTTTACATAAGAGATAATTTCTCCTCTAATGAAGGCCTTAAGTGTCTCCCAAAGCAGTGAGGCCGAGATTCCGGGACTTTTATTGGTCTCTAGAAAGAAGTCTATTTGTCGCGCTACAAAGGATACAAACCTGTCATTAGTCAATAGGCGGGTATTAAGCCTCCACGGCGGTCGTTCAACGGGGTGAGAACCGAATCTGATAGTTATGGAAACTGGGGCGTGGTCTGATAGAACAATCGCATCGTATTTACATCCGGTGAGCCGAGATAGCAGTCTGTTATCAATCAGAAAGAAATCAATACGCGTGTAGGTGTGGTGGACTGGGGGAAAAAGAGAAAGCCTTCTGAGCAAGGTGTAGAAATCGCCAAGCCTCCTGCACATTGAACTCCGACATAAAGGAGTTCATGACCTTGGAGGAACGTGAGGGCGTGACTATATTTAGAGATGAACGGTCCATCTGGGGGTCTAGCCAGCAGTTAAAGTTGCCTCCCATTATGAGATGGTAAGTGGACATATTCAAGATTCAAGAGCATTTATTAACATTGCACCAATTTTCATCGATACAGCGTGATTATGTATTCACAGTCATCCAGGAGAGGGTTTTGAGTGTGAAAAGCTGCTGCCTTATCAAAACACATGACATGTTCTTCAGCGCGGCCTCTCTCATCCGTCTCAGGATGAAGGTCAAAGGTGGGAAAACAGGGAAAGAAACCATGGGGGTTACAGCGTTGATATTAAAAAAAATGAATCACATTTTGTCTGCAAGACACCGCATGACCCAGTAAAAACCATATCATAAGCACATTTATGACAGTTACATGTTGCAGGTTGAAACTGAGGCAGGGAGGATCTGTCCATGAAACATTCCGGATGCCTCCGATAACGCTCATAGAAAAGTTCTCCGGGGGGGGGGAGCAGACAAGACAAGAACAGCTTTTTTCCACAGTAGCCACGTCTCAGGAGAAATTAGATATCCAGCCTTTTCCAAGGCTGTTTCCAAGGGAGCCAGATAAGAATTACAAATATTTTTACATCAGGCACACTTTGTAATTTCAGCAGCCTTCAGTCTGTAAGGGCCATTCTGTTCATATGATCCAATTCGGGACTTTTTTTTTTTTCCCACTGATCCAACTCTGACCTCAGATGTTGACCACAGCGACCCGAGTCCTAAGTCCAAGGGTGACCAGCTCACCCTCTGGATAAGCTCTCAAACAGCTGAATTCTGATGTTGACCACAGCGAACAGAGTCCTAAAACCAAGGTTGATCTGTTCACCCCCCGAATAAGCTCGCACACAGCTGATTTCTCGAGGTCACAGCGCAGACCAGACGTCGGGTGCTCCAGGCATTAAGTCCTGCTGAAGTCTCCCTCTTTTGCGATAGACCAGTGCTCCACAAATGCCAAAAAGGAAAGCGCTGCCATCATAACCAATATAATCCAAGATTCCAAGATTCTTCACCTCCACAGAGCACACCCAGACATCCACGGAATCCATGGCGGAATCCATGGCGTATCCTCCGTCACTCTGTGAGGTTGAAAAGGCTCCCCTTGTGCCTTCTTCTGTGGAAATCTTCTTGTAGAATCGAATGCCCAAACCTCCAATCCATCTTAATTTGCGTTCGAGGCGCTTTGCTGTGGAGCTGCCAGCAGCAGGGGGGGGAAGGACAGGAGAGGGAAGAGTTGCGACTGCCTCCGTTGAGAGCAAGGTTGAAAATTGAACGGGTAGTAGTTGAAAAACGTGTTTAAAAAAGTTGTCATTATCGCAGTTGGGAGCATAAATATTGACCAAGGCTACCGGAATATTGTGGATAGTACCCGTTATAATAATGTATCTGCCATATGAATCAGAAATGGTTTGAGAGTGCACATAAGGGGTAGATTTATTAATAAGAATCGCCACCCCCCTGGATCTGGTGTTGAAAGAGGAGTGGAAGACCTGGCCAATCCAGCTACGCCTCAACTTAAGGTGGTCCCCGTTCCTAAGATGTGTCTCCTGCAAAAATGCTATGTGTGTCCCCAAGCGTTGTATATGGTGTATTACCTTACTGCGCTTTTGTGGGGTGTTAATCCCCCTGCAATTAAAGCTGGTAAAACAGATCTCCTGTCCTACCCCTGCTGCTGGTGTTGGGATAGAATCAGCCATAGTTCAGCCCAGAGTAGAATAGGCGGGGCTGCCCCCTGGTCGCCTGAAAGAGAGAGGGGAAAGGGAGAGGGGAAAGGGAGGTAAAAAAAAAAAAACCCATACAATGACGTCAAACAATGTGTGTACTCCAACAAACCAAAACACCCCCTAGACCCACCCCCTCGCAGAAGCATCCCCCCAATTGGGACACGCGAGATCCCACCCACCACCAACCCTCCCTCCCACCTGTTCGCTGAAGCATCCCTCCAAACTTTATACCCAAGATCCCACCCACTCGCCGAAGCATCCCCCCAAACGGGACACGCGAGACCCCACAAAGATCCCAAAAATAACCTAGCAAACAGTTCACCAAGGACTGAGGAAATGGGGAAGAACAAGAGCAGTAACAACCACTGCCGCCCCCTCCTGGGAACATGATGCAAGTTAAACAGTATTCAAGAATTGCACCATATAAAGAGCTAGCAAAAAAATATATAATAATAATAATAATAATAAGCCCCTCCCTGGGCTGCCACCTTACCGTGGTGGAGGGGTTTGAGTGTCCCAATGATCCTAGGAGCTATGCTGTCAGGGGCTTTATGCCCCTAGTAGGGTCACCCAAGGCAGACAGGTCCTAGGTGAGGGACGAGACAAAGCGCAGCCCACAAGACCCCTTATGATGAGTAATATAAATGGAAACAATGTTCCCTCGCCCGGACGCGGGTCACCGGGGCCCCACTCTGGAGCCAGGCCCGGAGGAGGGGCACGTTGGCGAGCGCCTGGTGGCCGGGCTTTCACCCATGGAGCTCGGCCGG
>JBBPBX010002485.1:64491-90281 GCA_038048925.1 Garcialebias charrua
GGCACGTTGGCGAGCGCCTGGTGGCCGGGCTTTCACCCATGGAGCTCGGCCGGGCACAGCCCGAAGAGGAGACGTGGGTCCCCCTTCCCATAGGCTCACCACCTGTGGGAGGGGCCAAAGGGGTCGGGTGCATTGTGGAATGGGTGGTGGCCGAGGGCGGGGACCCTGGCGGTCTGATCCTCGGCTACAGAAGCTGGCCATTGGGACATGGAATGTCACCTCTCTGGTGGGGAAGGAGCCTGAGCTAGTGTGTGAGGTTGAGAGGTTCCGGCTAGAAATAGTCGGACTCACCTCAACGCATGGCTCTGGCTCTGGAACCAGTTTCCTTGAGAGGGGTTGGACACTCTTCCACTCTGGAGTTGCCCCTGGTGAGAGGCGCCGAGCAGGAGTGGGCATACTTGTTGCCCCCCATCTTGGTGCCTGTACGTTGGGGTTCACCCCGGTGAACGAGAGGGTAGCCTCCCTTCGCCTACGTGTGGGGGGACGGGCTCTGACTGTTGTTTGTGCCTATGCGCCGAACGGCAGCGCAGATTACCCACCCTTTTTGGAGTCCTTGGAGGGGGTATTGGAGGGTGCGCCTCCTGGGGACTCCCTTGTTCTGCTGGGGGACTTCAACGCTCACGTGGGCAATGACAGTGAGACCTGGAGGGGTGTGGTTGGGAGGAACGGCCCCCCTGATCTGAACCCGAGTGGTGTTCTGTTGTTGGACTTCTGTGCTCGTCATGGATTGTCCATAACGAACACCATGTTCAGGCATAAGGGTGTCCATATGTGCTCTTGGCACCAGGACACCCTAGGTCGTAGTTCAATGATCGACTTTGTTGTCGTCTCATCTGATCTGCGGCCGCATGTCCTGGACACTCGGGTGAAGAGAGGGGCGGAGCTGTCAACTGACCACTACCTGGTGGTGAGTTGGCTCCGATGGTGGGGGAGGATGCCGGTCAGACCTGGCAGACCCAAACGTATTGTGAGGGTCTGCTGGGAACGTCTGGCAGAGTCTCCCGTAAGACGGAGCTTTAACTCCCACCTCCGGGAGAGCTTTGAACACGTTCCGAGGGAGGCGGGGGACATTGAGCCCGAGTGGGCCATGTTTCGCGCCTCTATTGTCGAGGCAGCTTATCGGAGTTGTGGCCGCAAGGTTGTTGGTGCCTGTCGTGGTGGCAACCCTCGAACCCGGTGGTGGACACCGGCGGTGAGGGATGCTGTCAAGCTGAAGAAGGAGTCCTATTGGGCCTTTTTGGCCTGTGGGACCCCGGAAGCAGCAGATAGGTACCGGCAGTCCAAGCGGCATGCGGCTCGGGTGGTTGCTGAGGCAAAAACTCGGGCGTGGGAGGAGTTCGGAGAGGCCATGGAGAATGACTTCCGTACGGCTTCGAGGCGATTCTGGTCCACCATCCGGCGTCTCAGGGGGGGAAAGCGGTACGCGACCAACACCATTTATGGTGGGGATGGCGTGCTGTTGACCTCAACTCGGGATGTTGTGAGTCGGTGGGCGGAATACTTCGAAGACCTCCTCAATCCTACTGGCACGTCTTCCACTGAGGAAGCGGAGCCTGGGGACTTTGGGTCGGGCTCTCCAATCTCTGGTGCTGAGGTCACCGAGGTGGTTAAAAAGCTCCGCGGTGGCAAGGCTCCGGGGGTGGATGAGATTCGTCCTGAGTTCCTTAGGGCTCTGGATGTTGTGGGGTTGTGTTGGCTTACGCGACTCTGCAATAGGGGTGAACGATTAATCGCATTTGCGATTATCTCGCGATATGTTAAAACGCGATTCTCTAATCGCACGGGCTGCGATTTGACTGGTCACGCTTCTCTGCATCACACCGGTCTGGCGCGCGCAGCTCTGAGCGAAGCAAAACAGAGAGAGAGCAGGGAGGAGGAGACCGTGCGTTCCAACACTGTTGCTTTAGGCTCGACTGAAGTCATAAAAGTTATAAATTCAGGTAAGTTGGCTCATTTAAACGTGTATCTGAGAGCGCAAGCTGGTCACGTGACTTGGTAGTGAGCCGGTTTAGCCGCGCGCAGCTCTGAGGAGCAAAACAGAGAGAGAGCAGGGAGGAGGAGACCGTGCGTTCCAACACTGTTGTTTCAGGCTCGACTGAAGTCATAAAAGTTATAAATTCAGGTAAGTTAGCTCATTTAAACGTGTATCTGAGAGCGCAAGCTGGTCACGTGACTTGGTAGTGAGCCGGTTTAGCCGCGCGCAGCTCTGAGGAGCAAAACAGAGAGAGAGCAGGGAGGAGGAGACCGTGCGTTCCAACACTGTTGTTTCAGGCTCGACTGAAGTCATAAAAGTTATAAATTCAGGTAAGTTAGCTCATTTAAACGTGTATCTGAGCTTAGACGCTGAGACACCGAGACTGCGGGAGATAAACAAAGCGCGAGCTGGTCATGTGACCGGGTCTGTTTTGCAAGCTTCTGCTTGAAAAAGCGCATTAATTATCTGATTTAAAAAAAAAACAGTTGTGTCGTTAGTGATATGAATTAATACAGAACCAGTAAAAATAATCGCATTTTAAATCGCAATCGCAATTTATAGAAAAAAAATCGCAATTAGATTATTTTCCAAAATCGTTCATCCCTACTCTGCAATATCGCGTGGACATCGGGGGCAGTTCCCTTGGATTGGCAGACTGGGGTGGTGGTTCCCCTATTCAAAAAGGGGGACCGTAGGGTGTGTTCCAACTATAGAGGGATCACACTCTTAAGCCTCCCTGGTAAGGTCTATTCAGGGGTTCTGGAGAGGAGGGTCCGTCGGATAGTCGAACCTCGGATTCAGGAGGAGCAGTGTGGTTTTCGTCCTGGTCGTGGAACACTAGACCAGCTCTACACCCTCAACAGGGTCCTGGAGGGTGCGTGGGAGTTTGCCCAACCAGTTTACATGTGCTTTGTAGACTTGGAAAAGGCATTCGACCGCGTCCCTCGGGGGGTTCTGTGGGGGGTACTCCGGGAGTATGGGGTACCAGGCCCATTGATATGGGCTGTTAGGTCCCTGTACGACCGGTGTCAGAGCTTGGTCCGCATTGCCGGCAGTAAGTCAGGCTCGTTTCCGGTGAGAGTTGGACTCCGCCAAGGTTGCCCTTTGTCACCGATTCTGTTTATAACTTTTATGGACAGAATTTCTAGGCGCAGCCAAGGTGTTGAGAGGATCCGTTTTGGTGGCCTTAGAATCGCTTCTCTGTTTTTTGCAGATGATGTGGTCCTATTGGCTTCATCAGCTCGTGATCTACAGCTTTCGCTGGAGCGGTTTGCAGCTGAATGTGATGCGGCCGGGATGAGGATCAGTTCCTCCAAATCCGAGGCCATGGTCTTGAGCCGGAAAAGGGTAGCGTGCCCTCTCCGGGTCGGGGAGGAGGTCCTGCCCCAAGTGGAGGAGTTTAAGTATCTCGGGATCTTGTTCACGAATGAGGGAAAACTGGAGCGTGAGATCGATAGGCGGATAGGTGCAGCGTCCGCAGTGAAGCGGGCGCTGTACCGGTCTGTCGTGGTGAAGAGAGAGCTGAGTCAAAAGGCAAAGCTCTCAATTTACCGATCGATCTACGTTCCCACCCTCATCTATGGTCATGAGCTTTGGGTTATGACCGAAAGAACAAGATCTCGGATACAAGCGGCTGAAATGAGTTTTCTCCGCAGGGTGGCTGGACTCTCCCTTAGAGATAGGGTGAGAAGCTCAGTCATCCGGGAGGGACTCGGAGTAGAGCCGCTGCTTCTCCACATCGAGAGGAGCCAGTTGAGGTGGCTCGGGCATCTGGTTAGGATGCCTCCTGGACGCCTCCCTGGTGAGGTGTTCCGGGCATGTCCCACCGGGAGGAGACCCAGAGGAAGACCCAGGATACGCTGGAGGGACTATGTTTCTCGGCTGGCCTGGGAACGCCTTGGGATTCCCCCAGAGGAGCTGCTCCAAGTGGCTGGGGAGAGGGAAGTCTGGGCCTCCCTACTTAGGCTGCTACCCCCGCGACCCGACCCCGGATAAGCGGAAGAAAATGGATGGATGGATGGATGAATAATAATAATAATTATTATTATAATTATTATAATTATAATAATTATAATGATTCTAATAATTATAACTATAATAATAAATAAATATGTATAGGTACAGATGTGCAGCCCACCTCTGTGTATCAGTGTACTAAGTGTACTCTGTCTGTGTATCAATGTGCTAAAATATTCGTCTGGGCTACACATGCCCACACACACACAAACACACATATGTACGCACCTACACCCACACCTATACATATAAAAGAGAATTTTGTCCTATAGAGCATATATAAAAAAGAAGCATATATAATAAAAAATTAAAATTAAGAAAATAATAAAGGGTAGGAGAAAAAAATATATATACATATATATATAAAAAAAAAATATATATAAAAATAATTAATAATAATAAAAGAACTAATGTACGAGCAGACCCATAAAGGCCAGCTGAAGTAATACCTAATAAAGGAAAATAAAAGTAACACAGTAGATATACTGTATCTGTGTATATATAAAAGTAAAAAGCCAAGAAATAGACATTTGAGGTAAATCCTGATATACTCATGTGATGTTTTGAAGGCACTCTTACAGTACAAAAACATATTATGCAGCAATTATAATGTCCAGAGTGTTGTAAACGACCTAATATAGCTGCATGATCTTGTCATAGATATAGATATACCTCTTGGGCCCAAAGACCCAACCAAAATGAGCAGTCAGAGTGGAAACCACCATCAGAACGTGTAAACAGGGCACCTAAACAGCACCATTTCGAGTTTATAACACGGATGAGTCGACCACATTTTTAATGTTCTTCTTAACAAAGTCTGCAGCCAGGTCTGCATCCTCGAATTTGTGAGTTTGGCCATTTGGAAGAGTGATCCGCAGAGTAGCAGGAAAGAGAAGCCCAAACTTCACCCCAGGGCAGGAGTGAAGCTCCCTCTTCACCGCCATGAACTTTTCACGTCTTTTAGCCACTGTGGGCGAATAGTCAGGAAAGATGAGGACACGTTTTCCTTCATAAAGCAGAGGAGATGACTCCCGAGAACTCCGCAAGATCTCATTTCGATCCTGAAGCAAGACGACCCGGACCACGAGTGGGCGCGGGGGCTTTCCCTCCGTTGGCCTGGTCCGCGGGACACGGTGGGCCTGGTCGATGGCGGGCCTGGCTTCGAGGCCGAGCAGGTTTTGAAGCAGCGTTGACACGAACTTCGTGGGGTGTTGGCCCTCGGAGTCCTCCGGTATCCCCACGAGGCGAATGTTATTCAGCCTGGAACGACCCTCCCAGTCCTCGCATTTTTTAGCCAACGTGTCTACTGTCGTGTTTAGGGAGGTGATCCGGGCCTCCATGGTGGTTAGCTTCTCGTTCCAGTCGTTAGCCGCCCGCTCCAGGTCAGAAATACTAGCTTCGGCCGAGGTCATTCTAGCTTCCAACTTTGTCAAAACAGCTGTAACCTCCTTCTTAATAATAGCCGAAGCTATAGTCTCAAACCTGTTGATGAGGTCGGTGCGTAGCTCGTCAATCATCTCCTTCAGTTTGGCTAGCAGAGTGCTATTAGCATCGCACCACCGTAGCCTCATGGCTGGTCTCGCCGCGAGCTGCTTTGTCGTGTTTCCCCATATTTATCCTCGGTGGTCACACTTTGGTTGTCGAGTATCTGTATTTCTTCGATAATAAAAGCCAGTCTATGCCAGAAAAAGGTTTTTAAACGGTGCAAAAAAGTATATTAAATACATGTCCCGGAGGAGCTGACACGAAGCACGTCTTACTCCATCAGCGCTCCACAGCGCCCCCACAATGCAATCATCTGTGAGGCACTGTCCTCTTGATTGTTCCTCCACTTGCATTTATGGTTGATTTTAATCTTGCTTTTATTTAATGTTCATTGAAGCACTTTGAGATTTGTTTACTGTAAAGTGCGTTATAAATAAAAGTTATATCATATATTGCGATTTATCTTAAAAAATATTTACATCAATTTTGGTCCATATCGCCCAGCCCTATTTTACATATTCTTTTTCAGTTCAGTTTGTTTGTATAGAGCCAAGTCACAGAAGTCATCTCAGGCCACTGAACAGAAACATTCATGAACATAAAAAGTATTTTAGCATTATTGATCTGAGGAGCAGACTGCTTTGAACTGAACTCCATCACAGAACTCTCATCTTGAGCAAGCAGGAAGGTGACAGTGGAAAGGAAAAAACTCACTCATGAGGAAGAAACCTTTAGCAGAACCAGGCTCTGGACAAGCGGTCATCTGCTTCGATGAACAGTTTGATATCTGTCTTTAAAGGTTCAGTCTGCAGTTTCTGTAGAACTGTAGCACTTAGAAAAACATTTCAACAGGCAAAGCATTCTGATCCCTCCCCCTCAGAGCCATATATGGCTCTGCTCTCCCATGGTCTGCTGAAATTCAAATTCAAGCTCTGTTTTTATTGGCTGATTCAAATTCAAGCTCTGTTTTTATTGGCTGGTTACAAACTCTGTTTTTATTGGCTGGTTAATGGCGGGTCACTTTTTCTTTTTAGAAATGCCTATTTACCACCTGGAGAAGCAAGGGGACATTTTTTTTTGTTTTTTTCAGAGATTACCTCTCTAACATCAGTCTAGTGACAGAGTGAAGAAATATGTTAAAAATATATTGTTAGAAAAGTTACATATAGCAGCTTTAATTAGTGACAAAAGAAAAGTTTGAAATGTTTGTCATAGGATGTAAATGACCTCCTGAAATTACTGCAGGTGTCTCAAATTGTCCTTTTCAATACAGTATTGACCAGAACAAGGGGTAAGAGACGAAGCAGGTGTAAGACAGACAAACAAACAGCTGAAAGAAAACGAATGGAACAACAGAATGTGAAAAACAGATTATTGAAAACCGAGTACAAGTACAAGTACTTACATTAAAGTACTTGCCGATACCAAGTACCGATACAAGTACTAATTAATATTTTTAAAAATCATTCTAATTAACTTAAACTGTTTATTTTCATTAGACACTTCAAACATAAATAAACAAAGTACATTACTATTGGTAATCTGTAAAGTATGTCCAAACTTGTACAAAAAAATAAAATGTTTTACATTTGAACTCTTACATAGTCAATGAAATGAAATTAAACTGGTATCGGGTCCTGTAGTATCGGAGCCCTTTTATGAGTACGAGTACGAGTAAACGCACATGGTATCGGACCGATACCCGATACTGGTATCGGTATCGGTGCATCCCTACTAAAAACATGCAGTGACTTTCAAGTGATTAACCCTTTACCTATTACCAACCTTTTTATATTGCCTAAACATATAGTTTATATGTTTCCTTGCTGTATTTTGGGCAGGGATTTGGTAAATTGTTGCAATGTTGATGGAACAACAACCACTTTTTATTTTTTCTTCTTGGACAGCATTGTACGTCTATGAAACTAAAGTGAGATGTCTCCGATCCTCTCTGCATAGAAGATTTTTCAAATGTGTGTTTGTTGTTCACCGGTGCACATTGTGTTTTGAGTCTGCTTGTCATAATCTGCTTTTACCGTGTGCTAATTGTCTTGGCTTCCCTACAATGCCATTAGCATTCCCCCGCTGGATGGAGAGTAAAGGGCAACCGAGAAGAGAGGGATTGGACTTGGAAAAAACAAGAATTGGGCAAGAAAACCGATGAGTCAAAAACAATGGGGCTTTCAGGATTTGGCTGTTGTTACGGTACTCCCAGTGACTGTGTTTGTATGTGTGTGTGTTTGTGTGTGTTGGAGAGAGAGAAAGAGAGAGAGAGAGTCAAAACAAGCTTTATGAATATGGATACAGTGACCACAGTAGTAGAGCTGCAGTAAACATGAGCAGACATTGACTGCTGTGTGGGTTTTAAAATGTAAAATATCTTAAAAGATCACTTCCGCCATCAAAAGTGGATAAAGTAAAAGGTGTGTTAAAAGTAGAAACTGAGAAAAGACACAATTTAAAGGACACTATCCCACTAATAATTAACATATTTCATAAATGATCTACAACTAAACTGAATTTTACATTTTTGTGGCAATGACAGTGAAATAATATAGGTCCAAAATGTAATAATATTCGCGAGTTCACCCTTTTTCCGGTATTATGTTTATGTTTATGTTTTTATGTTTACTGTATTACATTTGTTCATTTTTTTTACAAAAGAAACAATACAAGACAATCTCATAAATGATAATGTACAAAATATAAAAAAATGAAAGGTATTAAATTGCTTTAAAGTGATTTGACAAATGTAATTTCACAAGAGACTTCAACTTATGTTGGTACACCAGAAAATTTCACGAGAGACTTCAACTTATGTTGGTACACCAGAAAATAGACCTTTTATTGAAACAATCATAAAAGTACATTAAACATTTGTATCGATATTAGCTCTGATTTACTAACTACTATAGGCAAAAATTCAAATTAAACAAACAGACAAGTTAGGTTTAACTCCTGTTGGCACAATTACTTAACAGATTAATGACTTATGCAAATTAAGAATAAGGAGGAAGAGATAGAATGAACAGAAAGCTAAGTTTAACGGAAGTTAGTTATTTTGAAATGACAGGGTGACACTTTTCCCCACACGAGTAAACAGCTGGGCTCCCGCACGTTCAGCCCACATCCACAACTCGTTACCTGTTGACGCTTCGTCTCTGTAGATAAGAGTTGAGAAGTATCTGGACACTCAATGGATTGTTTTGTCCGACAGCCGTCCAGTTGAAACTTCAGCGTGTGTGATGCTGATTCCACGATACGAGGAAACTCGCCTCTCTCGGTAGGAAACAAGGTGAACTCCTGACTGAGCTTTCAAAATAAAACTCCCAGAAAACAAATTCTTTCAGAAATGAGTGAATGAGTCACAGTAAAGCTTTACTGTAACTCCGGCTGAGAACGTAGGTCTAATTGACATTTGACCAGGACATTCACCAGCTTCCAGAGAAAACCAAGTTGTTTAGTTAGTTCTCTCCAACGCACTAAAGTCAAAACGGAAGTAAGACTTTATATGGAGGGCGGAGTCTGCCCACCTCCTGAATGGCTATTGGCTGGTTTAACAAAATAAACAAATGAGTTTCAGCTCCCACAGTCGGAGAAGGTCTCTGAAGGACAGTAGGAAAACTTGTTTATAGAATCGGCCAGATGGCCGCTTGTGAGCAAAGAGAATATTATGGCTAACTTCACAGACAACACAAAAGAAGCTGCAAGTTAAAAGTTTACCCTGAACTTGTGCCTTAGGGCCAGTTTACACGGCGCGTATTTTGAGTGTAACCGCTACTTTCTCTTTGCGACTTTGCTTATCGCCTACACGACGCTGCTGGCCCCCCTCGATGACACCGATACTTTTCTGACCCTGCTCTCAAGGTGGAAGTTTTTCGCTGACCCCCCGTTGATAATGTAAACATCTCCCACGGAGCTTTTGTTTGAACACATGCACGCAGCACGCACGCGCAGACAGCCGGCATTTTAACAATGGCGGTGGACTGGACAGTGGACACACGCACCACTTTCTGAACTATAGCTGATGGAATATATTTTGATTCTCATATTTAATTATTCTACACCTTACCTGCATCTGTGTTGGAAGAGAGCAGCTGCCTGGATCCAGTTGTCGCTGTTAACGAGGCAGTCGGACATTTCACGTGTCACGCTGCACTATAACATACTAAATGTGCTATATATTAACAGTTTAACAATAATAAACAGTATTTATGTTAGCGTGGGAGATATTTACATTTATCTGAGCTAAATGAAGCTATCTGGACTCGTTACGTCATGCCTAACATGCTGCATGTTGAAAATGAAGACACCAGGTTGATTTTTAATTTATTTATTTATTCAACACCACAAACTCATGTCACAAACACTGAGAATTAAATTGAACACTTTTTAAAACACGTTAATCGAACTTTAATGAACTGGACTCTCTTGTTTTCATCCCACTGGACCCACATCCGAACCGCCGGTCCGCTTCGTGGAACGACAGCTTCGACCTCGCAGGAAAAAAATAAAAATAAAACCTCAGTTGGTTGTTCTGTGATCGAACTAAACACAAGGAAAGATTATTAAGAACATCGTTTACCTTGTAGCGCTGCTGTAAATCAGCTGATTCTCACGGACTAAAGTCAGACATGTTGACTCGGTTCCGGTCCAGTCAGCAACTGGTGTGCAGATGAAGCGGTCCACTTGGTGTCAGATCTGTTGACTCTTATCCAAATTCCAGCTTTAACTTGTTGTTAACTTGTTGACAACAACTTGTAGTAGCTGAACTTTTAGCCAGAGAGGAAAACAGGCTGCCTCGTGTGCTTTGTTTACCTCAGGCAGGCAGCAGTGGCGCATGCGCAGTAGTGAAGGTTCCAAAGATCACAGCGCCATCTACAGGCCCAGCATGGTAACTACAGTAAATTCATGAGTACGGGGGGTGGGGGGGAGAGAGTCGTATCCACAGAATTCGCCCATGTCAACGCAAAACTTTTCACCTAATTAACATACCCAAAAGTTGCGTTTCCCCCACACAGTGTCCGTGTAAACAGGGCCTTAGATTCAAAGCCTGCTTGTTCTGCAGAAATAAACCAGCAGAAGGGTCAAACTCATGCAAGTAACAGATCATCATTAAATGACAAAAGTATACTGTACTGTTGATCAATTCTGAATTAACACACATTAAAGAGAAAGTTATTTCTGATTGATTGGTGTCCATTAATTCAAAATAATTGTAACAAAATAGTGTCCACTTGTCTCCTTGAGAGTTTCAAGAAAGTGTAACACTCAGAGTTTCAGAGAGATGTGAAGAGGTTTAAATCTAATATGGACATGAGAGTGCTATATCTCTACAGTCCCCCTTTTTGGAAATCATCGCCTGTCCTTGGAGATGAGTTCCAACACGAAAGGATACCACCGAATGTCTCTGACCTCTATGTAATCCAGCAAGTGGAAAAAAAAAAGTAAAAAAAAAAGTTCAAAATTATACTCCCATAATGTTTTTGGAAATTCCATACTGTTTGTAAGTAATCCCATTGCGGTAAGCTTTCAATCCTTTGGAAACATAGTCTGTTAACCCATGGAAAACTGAGTCTGTGATCCCTTGGAAACAAAGTCTTATAATCCACAGCGGTAATTCCACAACGATTGGGGTTATTGATTTCATCAGCAACAAATGGTTTTTAATCAGCATGTAGAGGGGATCCCTCGATTGACGCAGAGGAGGCGGCCCTTGGATGAAGGTTGAAGACCAACGTTGGAGTAGCAGGTCCCCACATCGAAGGTTGCAGGCTGGATGGCTTCCAGTCGGTGCCACCCTGGTTCAATGTGTCATGCAATTATGTGGTTTTAGGTGGGCTTATGATTGGGATTTTACATTAGGCCCTACCTATATGCACCTGGTATGTAAGCTATCATGGATTAGATCAGCT
This sequence comes from Garcialebias charrua, assembly GCA_038048925.1. Lineage (NCBI taxonomy): Eukaryota > Metazoa > Chordata > Actinopteri > Cyprinodontiformes > Rivulidae > Garcialebias > Garcialebias charrua. Next base: position 75,883 of record JBBPBX010002485.1, read on the forward strand.
ACAATTACCAATTAAGGGGTGGATCAATGCTGTAAAAATCAGATATAGGGATCTATACCTATAGAAATGTGGAGGGCTTCTGTAACGAAGGCCTCTTCTTTCAAACTATTCCTCCATTCATTACTTAGTTTAGGTTAAACTAAAATAGAAAAATGAAATATAGTTTGGTCTAAATGTCTGTTGTCTTTTAGACGAACGACGCAAGATTTGGTATTCCCTATAAATTTTGAAGTCTATGGCGAGACTCATCAAAATGAATAGATCTAGAATAGAAACGATCGAATCGGTCCTACCTAAATGATTGGGAGATCAGTGTAGATTATAGTACCTTAAGTAGTATTAATCTACAATGACTCTTCAAAGATTGAGATCTTTAACAAAATGAACAGCATGTTGGCATAGTTAAATCCATTTAAGTCTTCAACTAACATTAATCAAAACCTCTTTTGGCTGGGAGTGTTCAGAAAACAATAACAACTTCAATAACAACAAAAGTAGCAATTAAGCAACTAAAAACAACGTTTCACTACGTCAAACTCACTCTGGTCGTCAGATTCCAACGTGTCACACACAAGAAAAACAGTTCTTAGCTTTATAACCGATGTCAATTAAATCCTGCAGATTTAAACGGTTGTTAAGGTTAGTTTTTGTTGTGGGTTTTATGCTTAGCGTTTCTAAGTTCTAGTTGGAACGGTTTCTTTTCGCAACTAGAATAGTTTAAACTGTTTAGTTTATTTACTATCCTATGCTTGGACGACCTTATTTTCCCATGAAGTCGGTGAGTTTGTTAGATCTTCGTCATTTGCGGAGTCATTGAACGCCTCAAAAGGTTTGATTTGATTTTGATGTACCCACTTAACAATTGGCCGTTTGCGACCTTTGCTGATTTTGATTCCGTAGACAACTGAGGACACTTTGTCTGTTATCAAATGAGGTCCAGTCCACCTGGGCATTAGTTTGCAAGCGAGAGTACCGGTCCCGGACCCTTTTTTGCCGGCTGTGGGGGCGAAAGTATAGTACAAGACTCTGTCTCCCACTTGGAGATCATCATGAGAAGCCTTCTGGTCATAGTACGCCTTGCGTCCCTTAGCAGACCTTTCCAGGTTTTGCTGGACAAAAGCAAAAGTGTCTCGGAGGTGTACATTCAAGTCTTTCATGTATTGTTGAGTGGTGTAGGCTGTTGCCATGGTGGTGTCGCCTGGTTGGTACAACAGGTGTAGAGGGAGAGTCATTTGTCGACCGGTCATCATCTCGAAGGGAGAGATGCCAGTTGATGTGTGTGGAGTGGCCCTAATGGCCATGAGGACCAGAGGGAGTTTCACATCCCAGTCCTTGTGATTTGCGGCTACGTATTTCTTCAAAATACTCACCACCGTTCTGTTTGCTCTCTCTACTTGTCCTGAAGATTGTGGGTGGTAGCCAATATGGAAATCAGCTTTGACGCCAAGCGTCTTCCACAGTTCTTTCATCACTTCACCTGTGAAATGTGTACCTTGGTCTGAGTTCACCCTAAGGGGAAGTCCAAACCTGGAGAATACATGATTCATTAGCAAAATAGCAGTTGTTTGTGCTGTGTCGTTAGGAGCTGGTAGGCATTCTACCCATTTGGTAAATGCACAGGTTACCGTGAGAAAATATTTATTTCCTCTAGAGCTCTTAGTGAGTGGTCCCACCCAGTCAAACTGGATGTCAGACCATGGAAATGAAATGCCTCTGCTTTGCAGTGGTGCTCTGTGGAGTGGTCTGGTTGGCTGAAACTGGGCGCAAACCAGGCACCCTTCAATGTAGTCTTTGACATCCTTTTTCATACCAGGCCAATAGGCAATTTGTTTCAATGCCGTTAGCGTGGCTTTCTCTCCTTTGTGTCCTGCGGACGGGAGATCATGGGCATGAACTAACATCACCCCCCTGTGGCCATGGGGAACCACGAACACTGGTGAGGACGTTGGTCCATGGGCAAAAGTTAGGATGCCTTTGATCAGTTTCAGCTGCGAGCGCAGATGATAGAGTACTCTAAGGTCTGGATCAGAATCCAGCTCGTCTTTGGACGGAGTATTATTGTCAGGGTCAGTCAGGTACAGTATCATGGACTTGATAGCAGGGTCCAACTTCTGCAGTTGGATGATGTCTGTGTCAGTCAGTGCAGGTCGTACAGAGACTGCGTTGTCGGCAGGTCTGGCTACGGCCTGTGCACGCGTGACTGCCATAACCTCAACAGTAGGTTGTATTGGCAGAGTCTTTATTAACCAGGAGGGGTCAAAGGACCATGGCTGACCTTTATCGGCTCCTTCCTTGGCTAAAGAATCTGCAACGTCATTGTAGTACTTGTCATCGCCTGGGACTCTTGAATGTCCTGGAACCTTTTTCCAGTAGATCTTTATGTCGTGTAACGTCACCAAGTGATCACACGCCATGAAGAGCTCTTTGTGTTTGACCGCCTTCCTGTCGCTTGTGAGAAAACCTTTCTGTTTCCACACAGCGAGATGACAGGCGAAACTCAACCGAGCATAGTTAGTCAGTACAGATGACTAGTGTCTTGATGGAACGTTCTACAACCAACTGGAGAGCTATTAGGATCCCTGCGATTTCAGCGTACTGAGAAGTCTGAGAGCCTAAGCTGTAGCTGAAAGTGCTCTGTTGAAGGTCATGGAAGAGGACCCCTCCAACACCTGCCCTGCATATGTTGTTGTTGCGGAATGCAGATCCATCCATGTACAATGATGTCATACCTTTACAGATATTATCATCAAAGAAGTGGTGATTCGGATCCTCCGTCACTAAGGGTCTTTCCTTAGCTGGCGGCTGGGTGGCTGGCACATCTTTTGTGCATTCCTGGCAGATTGCCAAGTCAGTACCCAAATGTGACTTCTTATTTTGACCATAGCGGATGTCCAGGTCAAAACTCTGAAGCGCCATGAGCCACGTTGCAACACAAGAGTTTGTTACCACACCATCTCTGATGCGTTGGCTGTTCAAGAAAGTCACCGGCTGGTGGTGTGTTTCAACAATGATTTTCTGTCCACCAATGTAGCTGGAGAAATGTTTTACTGCCCACACCGTGGTCAGTAGAGCTTTCTCATAGTCCGAGAATTTCAACTCGGGGCCTGCCATAGTCTTGCTGGCGTAGGCCACTACACGTTTGTCTCTGTTACAAGGTCAAATTGATGACCTGAGTGCCCAATTATCAGATTGTAAGTCTGAATTGGCCTCTACTACTGATAAACTCAGTAAGGAGAGGAGGACGTGTGTGGAGCTCATCAAAACTGGGCAAAAAACTGTACGCCCCTCCACCACCACCATCTTCACCCACATCTGTTGGTCCGCCCTCATCCCCTCCTGCGCCTCAAGACCCACCGCCTCCACCACCACCATCTTCACCCACACCTGCTGGTCCGCCCTCATCCCCTCCTGTGCCTCCATCTCCCTCACACCCGTCCGCGCCTCAGCACCCACCCCCATTCGGAGGTGTATATCCGTGGATGGGTCCTGGGTACCCCTGGCCTGGTGTACCATATGCGACGCCGGGTGTGTTCGATAAAAATTATCGGATGCCTCTGTCAATAGACCAACTCCATAAGCTGTCTAAATACATTCAACGCTTTGAACCAGGGGGCTTGGGTTCTACTGAAACCAAGGCCTACCTGAAAAACCTGGAGTTGAAGCTAGATCACTTCTCCAATGTTACGGTTGCCGATAGAATCACTCTTATCAATCTCACCTCTAGCAGGGAGGTGCAAGATCTTATTGAACGTCAACCGGAGAACATAAGAAACGACTACAAACGTCTCTGTGATGTTCTTCTCTTGAAATTCACTCCTCGCGTGGGACTCGATGGCTTCCAAGCCGCGGTGAAGGTCAAGCAGAGTCGCAACGTACATCCACAGGTCTACTACAAAAGGTTCTTCCAAGCTTACTTTGGTAATCGGAACGAACCTGGGATGGAAGAGGAGAGACATTTTAAGTGTCTCTTCATCGAAAACTTGCATCCTAAGATAGGTACGTCGGTTGAAATCATGGCCAACGGCAACAAGAATACCATCACGGAAGTGTTGGAGTACGCCATACGTGTTTTTGAGGCATACTGCAAATGCAGGACTCACGTAGAAGCATTTCCGGGTGAAAAGGGCTTGTTCCAACCATTGGAGCTAGAAGGAGCGCGAGCGTCTGCTCCTTCTTCTGGTGTCGGCGAGACGAAGCAGGACGCCCAACGAGCACCTCGAAATGGTGATGTTCGCCCTACTGGTGAGCCAAGGTGGTTCAGGTTGAGCCAGGAGGGTGGGCAGCGATATGAAAAGGGGGGTGCACGTCCTAATGTTGCAAAGTACGGTCAGCAGGTTGACTCACGCAACAAGGGCTCCCAGAGGGAACCCTCAAGCAAGAGTGCTGCTCCTCCTGCACCTCGGATGGAGGCACCTCGGAAAAGTGTGTCCGAGACGGGCAATAGGCAACGCAAGCCCCAGAAAAATGGTCCTAAACCTCTGAGTTCAGAGGAGACTGAGGTCATACGTCGGTTGTTAGGAAATTGGTAGGCTGCTAACAAGGATAACAAGCCTGATGCGTTGTGCGGTACTGTCGTTGATAGTAACTCGGAGCACGCAGATGACAGCAATGCCACTATTATTGACAGTCCAGCGAATGTCGGTCAACATGACATTGACTGTGACCCTGACATCATTGTTACAGAGCCTGAGAACCCCTTTTCAGAGATAAAGGGGGATACCTCGCTGACCAAAGACGATGACTCGTCACAAACTGGTCTCTCAGACACGTGTGTGACTGCACTGCCGGTTCAGGTAGTTCACCATGACGCTGAGAGTGGTAGACGTAAAAAACGTCGGAAAGAACCTACGTGCTATAAGAGGTTCCTGTGCAACTTTGTCAGAAAGGGGCCCGCTAAGAAGGCTTACCTGTCAGTCACGTTAGAAGGGGTCCTCACCCAAGACGCCCTCTTGGACGGTGGTGCCGACATATCCATTATGTCACCCACACTGTTCGAGGAGCTGAAAACAGCAGCTAACAGTGTTGACAGAGAAATACCCCTGACAGAATGTGCCATAGAGTTGCGGGGACTCTCAGGGATGGGAACAACCCTGACAGCTATAGCCATGGTTCACATGCAGATTGGCGAGATGACAATTTACTATCCGGTACATGTGTCTACGGTGGACTCCATCCCATTTCTGGTCGGCCAGGATTTTATCAATCGCTTTGAGGCGATTATAAATTATGGTGATCGGACGTTGTGGACTACAGTGAGCAGATCACTGCCAATTGATATGCCTCCACTGGGTGATACAGACTGTGTAACAGCAAGTACCGTGGAAGGCATAAGGGAACCCCCATCCGAGAGCACAAGCCTGGTAAGTGGACCTTCAACAACAGGTAAGGCAGTAGAGACACCACAGGTGAGCCTCCTGTGCGAGCTGAAACATTCAGCACTCACTGGACATTACCTACCGCAGGTAGGGAACGGTGTAGAGATCCAGGGATCCCACACCGATGATGCTGTGTTGTCCCCATGGTCAGAGAGGTCTGCGATCAGCCGAGCTTTCTTTGAAACCTTGTTTCATAAGCAGGAGGGCCTTATACGGCTCAGAAAGTCTTTTCGCTTTCCTTTAGATCCCGACAGTGATGAGGAAATGACCGCGAGAGTTGTTGTTTACCTGTCGCTGTCCTGGAACCAACGAGGACTGGTCCACCCATTCCTAGTAGTCACAAACTTACCACACGCAACCTATCTGTGGTCTGAATGACTACAGACCGGTGGCTCTCACACCGATAGTCGCTAAATGTTTTGAGAAACTGGTCATGTCCCACATCAAGACAGCCGTCAACATCAACGAGGACCCTCATCAATATGCATATCGTGAGAACCGATCAACAGAGGACGCCATCTCCTCCGTGGTCCACACTGCTCTCACCCACCTGGATCAGAAGGACTCATACGTGCGTCTGCTCTTTGTGGACTTCACATCTGCCTTCAACACCATGATCCCCCAAACTCTGATAGACAAACTATCCACACTTGGACTAAGCCCCTCTATTTGTAACTGGGTCTTAGACTTCTTAACAGACAGACCACAGTCCGTGAAGATCCACAACTTCTCCTCCTCCACCATCACCCTCAGCACTGGCTCTCCTCAGGGATGTGTGCTGAGCCCTCTTCTGTTCACTCTGCTCACATATGATTGTATAGCCACACATCCAGGCTGTCATATTGTTAAGTTTGCAGATGATACAGCTGTGGTGGGATGCATCACAGATAATGATGAATCCAGCTACAGACAGGAGGTGGAACATCTGGAGAGCTGGTGCAAAGAGAACAACCTTCACATGAATGTGAAGAAGACGAAGGAGATGATTGTGGACTTCAGAAGGAACAAACACACCCACACCCCACTGTATATAGGTGGATCTGCGGTGGAGGTGGTCTCCAGCTACAAATACCTGGGTGTACACTTGAATGATAACCTCAGCTGGAGCAATAACACCACCAGCCTGATCAAGAAAGGTCATCAGAGACTCTACTTCCTCAGACGGCTGAGACGAGCCGGTCTGAGAAGCCCAGTCCTCACCTCGTTCTACAGGTGTGCAGTGGAGAGCGTCCTGTGCTCCAGCATCAACGTGTGGCATGGAGGCTGCACAGTTGCAGAGAGAAAAGCTCTGCAGAGAGTGGTGAAGGCTGCACAGAAGTCTGTGGGAGTCAGTCTCCCCACCATCACAGACATTTACACCTCCAGATGCAGAAAAAGAGCCACCTGCATCATGAAAGACCTCACTCACCCAGCACACTCACTCTTTGCACCACTCCCCTCGGGACGGAGGTTGAGGAGCATCAAATGTAGAACCACTAGACTGAGAAACAGCTTCTACCCTGAGGCTGTCAGACTCATGAATAAATAAATAATAAGAATAAACACTGCAAAATGTCACATCATACTGATACTGATCTGTTTCTTGTTGCTGCGTTCATCTGTGACCATCTGCTCATGTTCGTGCTGCTGTTTATAATGATGTTTTTCTACTACATTAGGGCTTAGTGTATTACTAGCTGATGTGATGTCTCTCTTAGTTAATCCTAGATGTTATTATTGTATTTCTCTTGCATTTGTTGTTGGATGTAACTGGGACCCTGTGTACATAATCTCGTTTTCAACACATGTACTACATGCGGTGCAAATGACAATAAATTCTCTCTGACTCTCTGACTCTGACTCTGACTATTTAGGCTCTGACGTTTTGGTGAGATTGGGTGTCTCTGTAGACGTCAACAACGAGGTACTGTGGTCACTGGACACAGCCAGGAAAGATTCTCCTGTGTTAACTACAGAAAATCTTAAGGCTGGACAAACCATCCCAGAGGTCTGCCAGGTTGCTAGCAGTCATGACACCACAGTACCACCTCAGGCTGACAACCAAATGGTGACAATTCACATCGTGAAAGGTCAGGTTATTAGCCGACAGCAGGCTTATTTTCAACCATCTCCTACGTTTCTCGACTTAGGACTGTCCGTGGAGGCCACATGCCAAGTGGACCTCGACTGCAGAACCATGTCTGTTGCTGTGTGTGTAACACAGACACAGACGAGGTACTGATCCCAAGAAACACGCAGCTAGGATGGTTGATCTCTACTGATTTCCATGATTTTGAACTTAGCGTTCCATTTCTGGGAGGCCTCCCAGAAAACTTGTTCCCAAGTCAACACACAGGACAAGTCTTGTTCACAAAACCAACACAGGCCATAACCCTCTTCTCCCCAAGTGAGTCCGGCCTTGACCTAGTCAATAGGCTCGGTTTCAACAGAGGAGAAAGCCGGGGCCTTCGAACTTATAGTGCCCTACCTGTAGACAGGTTTTACGGCACTGAAAGGGTTTCAATGGAGCTCCCCAATGAACAAGAACCCACCTCGGTTGCTTCACAGATTGAACAGGTGGTCGCTCAGGCCGACGCCCTGACAACTGATGAAGAAAGGGACAAGCTTCGCAAAGTTCTCTTAAAATACGAGAAATCATTCTCGACTGACTCTATGGATTGTGGGTTGACCACGATCCACAAAGTGAGCATCCCAACCCCACCTGACGCTCCACCTGCGTTCGTCAGACAATACAAGATTCCTCTGGCAGCTCATGAACCTATCAGAGAAATCATTGATGACCTGTTGGGAAAAGGTATCATCAGATACTGTAACAGCACTTACTCTGCGCCTTTATGGCCAGTGTTAAAACCAAATGGTAAATGGAGACTCACCATTGACTACAGAAAGCTGAACAAACAAGTTCCCTTATCCAGGTGGCCCATGACCCAGCTCCAACAGGAACTGCCCAAGGTCACCGATGGTAGGTACTTTTCCACCCTCGACATCGCCTCTGGTTTTTGGACCATCCCTATGCGCGACGAGGATCAGTACAAACTTGCTTTCACTTTTGGTGGTCGTCAATACACATTTAAAAGGTGTCCATTTGGCTACGCTAACTAACCTGCAGAGTTCAACATCTTTTTGAACAAAGCATGTCCAGACGCCCACAAGCGTGGGACACTGATTTACGTGGACAATGTCCTTTTGAGGCAGCCAACACTGGATTCACATTTGGCTGAGATCGACCACGTTCTGAATCAACTGACAACTGCTGGTGCTAAGATTTCATTGTCAAAATGCCAGTGGTGCAGATCCAAAGTGGACTACGTTGGCCTACTTGTAGGTCCAGACGGAGTACAACCACAACTGACTCGTACCCAAGGCCTTGACAATCTCAAAGTCCCCACCAATCTCAAAGAACTGCAAAGTTTTCTTGGCGTGTGTAATTACTCGAACCAATTCATAGAGAACTATGCAGACCTGGCTAAACCACTGACTATACTCCTGAAGAAAGACGTTCCGTTTGTCTGGACTGACAAACAACAGCAGGCGATGGACGCTCTTATACACAGGATCAAGTCAGCCCCATGTCTAGTCTACCCAGACTATAACAAGGAGTTTCACTTGGAAGTGGGCTTTTCAGCTCATTGCATGAGTGCAGGTCTGTACCAAATACACGACAGAGACAAACGTGTAGTGGCCTACGCCAGCAAGACAATGGCAGGCCCCGAGTTGAAATTCTCGGACTGTGAGAAAGCTTTACTGACCACGGTGTGGGCAGTAAAACATTTCTCCAGCTACATTGGGGGACAGAAAATCATTGTTGAAACACACCACCAGCCGGTGACTATCCTGAACAGCCAACGCATCAGAGATGGTGTGGTTACAAACTCCCGTGTTGCAACGTGGCTCATGGCGCTTCAGAGTTTTGACCTGGACATCCGTTATGGTCAAAATAAGAAGTCACATTTGGGTACTGACTTGGCAGTCTGCCAGGAATGCTTAAAAGATGTGCCGGCCACCCTGCCGCCAGCTGAGGTACGACCCTTGGCGACGGAGGATCCGAATCACCACTTCTTTGATGATAATATCTGTAAGGGTATGACAACATTGTACGTGGATGGATCTGCATTCCGCAACGACAACATCTGCAGGGCAGGTGTTGGAGGGGTCCTCCTCCATGACCTTCTGCAGAGCACTTTCAGCTACAGCTTAGGCTCTCAGACTTCTTAGTACGCTGAGATTGCAAGTATCCTAATAGCTCTCCAGTTGGTTGTAGAACATTCCATCAAGACACTAGTCATCTGTACTGACTCTAACTATGCTCGGTTGAGTTTCGCTTGTCATCTCGCTGTGTGGAAACAGAACGGTTTTCTCACAAGCGACAGGAAGGCGGTCAAACACAAGGAGCTCTTCATGGCGTGTGATCACTTGGTGACGTTACACGACATACAGATCTATTGGAAAAAGGTTCCAGGACATTCAAGAGTCCCAGACGATGACAAGTGCTACAATGACATTGCAGACTCTTTAGCCAAGGAAGGAGCCGATAAGGGTCAGCTGTGATCCTTTGACCCCTCCTGGTTGATCAAGACCCTGCCAATACAACCTACTGTCGAGGTTATGGCAGTCACACGTGCACAGGCCGCCGCCAGACCTGCCGACAACGCAGTCTCTGTACAACCTGCACTGACTGACACAGACATTGTCCAACTGCAGAAGTTGGACCCTGCTATCAAGTCCATGATGCTGTACCTGACTGACCCTGACAATAATACTTTGTCCAAAGACGAGCTGGATTCTGATCCAGACCTCAGGGTACTCTATCATCTGCGCTCGCAGCTGAAACTAATCAAAGGCATCCTAACTTTTGCCCATGGACCAGCGTCCTCACCAGTGTTCGTGGTTCCCCATGGCCACAGGGGGGTGATGTTAGTTCATGCCCATGATCTCCCGTCCGCAGGACACAAAGGAGAGAAAGCCACGCTGACGGCATTGAAACAAATTGCCTATTGGCCTGGTATGAAAAAGGATGTCAAAGACTACATTGACGGGTGCCTGGTTTGCGCCCAGTTTCAGCCTACCAGACCACTCCACAGAGCACCACTGCAAAGCAGAGGCATTTCATTTCCATGGTCTGACATCCAGTTTGACTGGGTGGGACCACTCACTAAGAGCTCTAGAGGAAATAAATATTTTCTCACGGTAACCTGTGCATTTACCAAATGGGTAGAATGCCTACCAGCTCCTAATGACACAGCACAAACAACTGCTATTTTGCTAATGAATCATGTATTCTCCAGGTTTGGACTTCCCCTTAGGGTGAACTCAGACCAAGGTACACACTTCACAGGTGAAGTGATGAAAGAACTGTGGAAGACGCTTGGCGTCAAAGCTGATTTCCATATTGGCTACCACCCACAATCTTCAGGACAAGTAGAGAGAGCAAACAGAACGGTGGTGAGTATTTTGAAGAAATACGTAGCCGCAAATCACAAGGACTGGGATGTGAAACTCCCTCTGGTCCTCATGGCCATTAGGGCCACTCCACACACATCAACTGGCATCTCTCCCTTCGAGATGATGACCGGTCGACAAATGACTCTCCCTCTACACCTGTTGTACCAACCAGGCGACACCACTATGGCAACAGCCTACACCATTCAACAATAATAATAATAATAATAATAATAATACTTTATTTATAGAGCCCTTTAAAACAACCACAGCTGCAACAAAGTGCTGTACATAAAATCAAGAACATTTAAACACATAAAAATAAAACAGTTGTTAAAACATTAAGATCAATAAAAACAATAAAACAGTGCAGAACAAAATCAGTCTGTGCTAAAAGCCAGTGAGTAAAAATGTGTTTTTAGAAGAGTTTTAAAACTGGACAGTGAAGGAGCTTGTCTGACGGGAAGAGGGAGATCGTTCCACAGTTTTGGAGCAGCAACAGAAAAAGCTCTGTCTCCTCTGAGCCTCCGTTTGGACCTCGGCACCTCCAGAAGCAGCTGATCAGCTGATCTGAGGCACCGAGCAGGAGAGTATGGGTGAAGCAGCTCAGAGAGGTAGGATGGAGCAAGACCATTTAAACTTTTAAAAACAAATAAAAGAATCTTAAAATGAACTCTAAAATGAACAGGCAGCCAGTGGAGTGAAGCCAGAGTGGGGGTGATGTGCTCCCTCTTATGAACTCCAGTTAGAAGGCGAGCAGCAGCGTTCTGGACCAACTGGAGACGTCTGAGGGAGGACTGGCTGACTCCAAGGTAAAGAGCGTTACAGTAATCCAGCCGAGAGGTGATGAAGGCATGGATTACTGTTTCCAGCTGCTGCTGTGTAAGGATGGACTTTACCTTAGCCAGCTGTCTGAGGTGATAAAAACTGGTCTTGACCACCGCTCCAATCTGGGAATCTAATTTAAAATCACTGTCCATTTTAAAACCCAAGTTAGAAACTGTTTTCTTTACATGTGGTGCCAGAGGGCCAAGATCAACAGGGCAAGGTTCACAAGAGCCACTAGGACCAAACACCATCACTTCTGTTTTCTTTTCATTAAAATTTAAAAAGTTTAAAGACATCCAAGCTTTGATGTCTTCAAGACACAACAGAAGTGGCCTGATTGAGGAGGCATCTTTCTTTTTTAGTGGCATATAGATCTGACTATCATCGGCGTAACAATGAAAAAAGATCCCATGCTTTCTGAGGATTGATCCCAATGGAAGTAGGTAAAGGGAGAAAAGCAGGGGACCTAAAATGGAGCCCTGTGGAACCCCAAAACACAGAGGAGCAGTGGAGGATTCAGAACCAGCTATGTTCACAGACATGGTTCTGTCTGCCAGATAGGACCTAAACCAGCTCAGTGCAGTACCACAGATACCCACTTGGTGCTGTAAACGTGATATTAAAACGTTATGGTCCACTGTGTCAAAGGCAGCGGTTAGGTCGAGCAAGACAAGAACCACATGTTCACCAGAATCATTGGCCATAAGAATATCATTAAAAACTCTGACTAGAGCTGATTCTGTGCTGTGGCGAGTTTTGAAGCCAGACTGAAAAACCTCCATTATGTTGTGCTCGTCCAGAAAACATTTCACCTGTGAATACACAATTTTTTCTAAAATTTTTGAAATAAAAGGCAGCTTGGAGATGGGCCTAAAATTAGCCAAGACAGATTGGTCTAGGCTGGGCTTTTTAAGCAGGGGCTGCACCACCGCATGTTTAAAACTTATTGGCACAACACCTGAGGACAGACTGCTATTGATAACAGCAAGGATCACCTGCCTGATGCTGGAAAAAACCTCTTTTAACAGACGAGGGGGGACAAGGTCACGAGGGGAACCTGATGGCTTAATATGGCCAACCACATCCTCTAAAAGGGTCAGAGTCACTGGTTCAAATCTATCGAACACAGCCAGGCAGGGGACCAAGCAGGAGGGGTCAAAAGCAGGGGCTGAAATAAGGGCCCTTGTGGTAACAACCTTATTTATAAAAAACTGCAGGAAGTCATTACAGAGTTCAGTTGAGGCTTCATGGCAGACAGGTTGTGGGGCCTTCAGGACAGAGTCAATAGTTTCAAAAAGGACACGCAGGTTGTTGTGATTGGACGTGATAATGTCTGACAAGTATTGTTTTTTGGCCTCTTTAACAATGTTCTGGTACTGACGTTGACAGTCCTTTAAAATGTGAAATGAAACCTCCAGTTTATCCTTTTTCCATCTCCGTTCAGCTCTGCGGCACTCCTGTCTGGCTGCAAGAGTTTTTTCATTGAACCAGGGTTCAGATCTGGCTTTAGGTTGCACCAGTTTAAATGGTGCCACAGAGTCCAAAATGGTTTGACAGGAGGCGTCAAACCAGGAGCTCAGCTGATCGGTGTCAGCAGCAGAGTCAGATGGAGCACAGAGCTGTTCAAAGGCAGCAGAGAACTGACAAGCAGTGGAAGGTTTAAAAACTCTACGTCGCTGGGCAGGAACGTAGTTTTTAACTGGAGCACAGGACAAACCAACATCAAATAAAACAGGCCTATGGTCAGAAATAACATTATCATAAAGTTCCAGGTCGGTCACAGACAAGCCGTGAGAGAGAACCAGGTCCAATGTGTGTCCATGTTCATGCGTGGGACCAGCCACCCACTGAACCAGGTTAAAAGAGTCAGTGAGGCTCAGAAAGTCCTTCACCAGTGGTTTCTCTGGACAGCATACATGTATGTTAAAATCCCCAACAATAAGGACTGCATCGTGGTTTATCATTATTACAGAGCGTTCTCTGTAGCAGGCCCAAGACTCTGGAACGAGTTACCGCTGCTCATCAAACAGGCCCCCTCCCTCTCGGTTTTCAAATCCCGGTTAAAAACTCACTACTACTCCATCGCTTTCAATGCCAGCTGATGTGTACTGGATCGTTTGATTTATGATCTGCAATGTTTTTATGTTTTTCGTGTTGTACTTCATTGTATGTGTTGCCTGTTGCGTGTTTGTTTGTCCAGCACTTTGGTGGACTTGTTCCTGTTTAAAGTGCTTTATAAATAAAATGGTATGGTATGGTATGGTATTCCAGTCAGGAAATCAGAAAAGTCATTCAAAAAATCCTTATTATATTTGGGGGCTCTGTAGATAACAGCGTACAGCACGGGGTGTGAGCGACCCACCTCAAATAAAGTCACCTCAAAGCTGGAGAAAGAAGGTGGTGCAGTGCACTGCTTGCATTTAAAACTATTTTTATAAACCACTGCTGTTCCTCCTCCACGGCCTGACATCCGAGGGGAGCTCAGATAAGAGCAGCCGTCTGGTAAAAGTTCAACAAAAACACTGGAGTCATCAGCCTCGACCCAGGTCTCTGTGATGCAGAATAAATCCAAATGATGGGAAGTGAAAAAGTCCCGCAGGATGAAGGTTTTGTTTGTTACAGACCTGGCGTTCACCAGGCCAATTCTGGCAGTAACTGCAGCCTGTAAACTGACAGGCGCTAGGACCCAGGGCAGCGTCTTCAGCCGGGGCAGCGTCTTCAGGCTCTGCAGGTTCACTCCGCGCCGGTGGAGACGAG
>JBBPBX010002486.1:17273-46171 GCA_038048925.1 Garcialebias charrua
TCAGACTTAACCTTTTTTAGACATCCATGTTTAATAGTGGGGCATACCGTAGCTCGCAGGGCATTTTTCCTTGCGCACTGAATGACCACCCTTCTTGCTCTTTGGAAAGGTCAAGGAGAAGCGTGGCCTTCCATCAGCTGTCACTGCTTGCAAGCGATGTGCATTTTCATTGTAGTGCAGTGCTGCAAGAAATAATCTGTCAAAAAGAGTGAGCTGTTAAAACAATTCATGTAAATTAGAATAAACCATGAATCACATTTAAGGGAAAATCATTAAGTTGATTATGTACCTGCTCATCATTGCCAGATACCCGAATCCTGTATGCTTTGGTGCGAAACGTAGAATGAGGCTGTGACATGCTTCCAATGTGGATGTCTGGTGTTTTCGGACAGGCGTCGTACAGGAGTAGGAGTAGACATGGCTGGGAGGAGGTCGCACTGCACTGCCTTGTCATGTGTCACCATTTGTGTCTGATTAGCTTTAAAGAAAAACAAATAGAGGTTACAAGACTGGATCATTCCAGAATCTCGGGTCCCCCTGGAAAAGAAGCTACATTGTGTAAGCTGTGAAATGTCTGGATACAGTATATATATATATATATATATATATATATATATATATATACACCCAACCCCCGATTTACGAACGATTTAGGGACCTAAGAACGGTTCGCAGGTCGATCGGTTCGCAGGTGGGGGGTGAAAATTATTTAAAAAAAAAAAAAATTCATTCATTCAACCTTTATTTATCATGCTAACGGAGCGTGCGCACATTTAATCATGTACAGTAGTGTACTGTAATGTTAAACATTGCTATTCACATTTACAGAATAAATAAAAATATATTTTCTTACTTTGAGATGGTCAAAGCCGACATCTTAGGTTGCCATGCGTTGATTGTTGTCGGGCCTAGCAGCCCCGCCGGCCGGCCAGTGAACCACCGCAGCCGCTCCAGACCTGTGTTAGCTAGCTGGCTAGCTTCTGCTAGCCAAGCCATGAGCTGGTGTTGGAGCGGCGGCGCGATCAATCTGCAGCTTCTGCTGCTGCCTTAGACATCCACAAAGTTCACAGAGACGTTTCCAGCTCGTAATTAATCCATATGAAGCCATCCTGGTCACCAGTCTTCGGCCGGCTACCGTGTTAGCTCCCGTGTTAGCTTCTGGAGCTAGCCAGGCCAGAGCCAGGCCGGAGGTGTAGCCAGGCCGGCCGGAGGTGTTCCCGCGGCGGCCTGGCACGATCTGCGATAAATCCGCTGCTGCCTTAGACATCCACAAAGTTCACAGAGACGTTTCCAGCTCGTAATTAATCCATATGAAGCCATCCTGGTCACCAGTCTTCGGGCCGGCTCCCGGCAGCTAGCCTAAAATGGCGTCCGGTGTTCTACATGAATTTGTGACCGGAGACCCCAGTGACTGAACCTAAAACGCCGTCCGGTGTTCTACATTAATTTGTGACCGTGTAAACTGAAGACCTACTTCCTGTTTCCCAAGATTGCTCAAAAATGATCAGAAATGATCTTTTTTATCATAATTATTATTTATAAAGCCTTTAAAACAACCAGAGCTGCAACAAAGTGATGTACACATGAAATTAAGAACATTTAAACACAAAAAAAAAAAAAAAAAATTTTTTTTTTTTTTTTTAATTCATATTTTTATTAAATATGATATGTTCGTAGGTCCCGTGGTTCGCAGGTCGATGGGGTCGTAGGTCGGGGGTTACCTGTATATATATATATATATATATATATATATATATATATATATATATATATATATATATATATATATATATATATATATATATATACATATATATATATATATACTCAAGATGAATTGTGTTGAATGCTCAGTGCATCCGTTTTCAACTACTCCACCTAAGCTGCGTTGAAACTCAAGTTTCAAACCATGATTTTTTTTAGAATGTTGCACCCGTAACATAAATAAACAAAATATTTCATGTACTTCTCTACTTAAGACCAAATAGAACATACAAACCTTTGCTCCTATATGATGGTCTGGGAGAACTCAATTCAGGTCCAAACACCTGCACAGCTACAGACACAGTCCGGGGGCAAGGGAGATGGAAAAGGTTCTTCCCCGCTGATTGCTCCCACCTCCTCATCAGGTGTGACAGGTACTTCTCTGGATTCAAACATTTCTCTGGACTCACTTAGTATCTGTATCAGAGTACAGATACAAAATAAATGAAAAAGGAATTGTAACAATAGATCATTAGCATTACTGAAATAAATTAACAACTAAGAGAGATTGCATTCCAACACAGGTTTAGTGCAGCTAACTGGCAGTCAATCAGTGTGCTTTGCATTCCTGCACTTATGACATCAGTGTGCTTTGCATTCCTGCACTTATGACATCAGTGTGCTTTGCATTCCTGCACTTATGACATATGTGGACATGTTTTCCCTGTGCAATTTAACACCCAATATGTTGGCTACAAAATCATTATGGCCACAGTGATGGACATTTTAATGTAGGAAAAACAAATTAATCAAAGACAATAATGAGTATGACTAAAATGATCATTTCTTGTTATTTTTCACCAGTTTCATGTCATTACACTATTGCAAATGTTTAAAAATAGCAATAACAAATGTAAAAAAGTTGCCAATAACATAACTTCTGCTTTAGGTTTAAAAGAAGTTCACCAAACATTGCCTTGTCCACCTGCAATTGATCTTACATTCCGACTTTGCCACACTGTCATAACCAGTCATTTTTGTTTTAATATTTTTTATTAATCACTGTAGAGTTGTACACACTTCACAGTTACGTTTGTGCCTAACTAAGACATTGGGGGATGTTTATTATTTCAGTGCAATGTAATGCCGAGAGAAAAACGAAGACTGTTATGCTAACTAGCATTAGCATTATGCTAACTAGCATTAGCGTTATGCTAACTAGCCACAGACTTGCGACACAGATTTTCACGAAAAAGTGGCGTGAATATTACCAAACTACGGTACATTTAAAAGCCTGCTCTATTATTCATTCTGTTCTGATGTTAAATTGAGCAAAGTCTTACCCGAAATACCTCCCGTTTTCTCACGACTGTGGAGGTGCAGGCCTTCTTCAGTGGTCGGTCCTCGGAGGGAGATGACTCCAGTTTTCTAGGTCCACTGCACGGTGGAACTGCATGGACAGTTGGCACAGCGTCTTCCTTCAGTCTGGTACCTCTTTTCCCCTTAAATCCAAATGCCTGCATCATTGCTGACTCGTAGTCTTCCAATTTAAAGTGTTTTGAACACAAAACACTGCAACGCGATGGAGCATGAAGTCAGCACGGTGATTCAGGGGGGCGGTCACTTTCGTGACGTGGAATGCCCCATATATGGAGAGGGGCAGAGTTTGCCGGATCTGGTGCTAAAATCTCATGAAAATCATGAAATAACACAGTTAGCGTTATTACTCTACTATACCAAAAAAACTTTGCTGTTTTATTTCTAAAGTCAAAACTACTTATTAATGCCGGTGAAATTTGAAAACATGGTGGGTGTTGTCCTTTAAATGTGTTCGGCCTGAGCCAGTCGTAACACTTTGAAATTGTGAGGTTTTTTTAAACACAAAGACAATTTACAGACATATGAAAGGGAAAAAAACAAGATATAAAATGAAAGGTAGCAGATAAAAAAACATATTTGCTCCTTCTTAAAACAAAATAAATTCAAACAATCAATTCAAACAATAATTATCTATAAATAATATAACAAAACTCACCAGAGTGTGTGGAACAAACTAGCAGTTATTTTGGGACATGCAGAAAGTTGTATCATGATGTGTCACCGCTGATATCAGGCCATTCTTCTTAACACATGAGCTCCTGCTTCGCGTTGTTTCCAGCAGCAAACACCGCGGTAAAGTTAGTTTGAAGTTGGACGGAGCAACGCAGCGCTGAAGACACGCTGACACGGAGCTTGAATATCCAACGTCCAACTTGAAACTAACTTCACTGCGGTGCAGCAAACAGTAAACAGAAAGTCCGTTTTCTCTCTTTCTACCTTTCAGGTCGTGTGACCGGACATTACATCCAATAACATAGCAAGATTAGACCGTTGCAAAACTGTTATAACCTACTTAGATTCTATAAAAAAATAGCAAAAAAGCTTATTTTACCAGACAGCCCGATTAGCCATTAGCCATTAGCTTCCGCTCGGCAGATGTGACGTCACATATTGAATATTCAATCAAAGCGTGTGAATACGCTGACGTTTCCGAACGCCAACGTAAAAAACGTAAAACGTAACTAGAAGCTAGAAGGCTTTTGGTCTCGGCTATAGACATTAACTCAAAATCTGATTGGTTGAAGCAACAGCTTGGTTGACAGTGCTACAGGGGTACAAGAGCTCCGAGAGAAGGCTTCTAATCTACCTAGCAACAATAGTGGCTGAAATGTGATTGGTTAAAAAAAAACATGAAAATACACATCTGGATGCAGCAAAACCAGGGGGGAAGCAATGAAAGGAAGCGGACAGACCATTTGGAATTATGTAATACGTATACATGGACAAAATATGATAAAAAAATAAAAATATTTTTTTTTAATCTAAATTTTTAAATTTAAATTTTAAATTTAAATTTAAATTTTTAATTTTAATTTTAAATAATTTTAAGGCCTCCAGAGAAGGCCTTGCAGGCCTTGAGAGTACGCCACCGCTACAATTAAAGGTGAGCCGTGCAAATTTGTTTGTATCAAACAAGTAGCCCTTCGTGTCTCTCGGTCTCACTGAATAGCTCTCAGTCTCAAAAAGGTTGGTGACCCCTGCTCTAGCACACTGATGTCAGAAGCATTTGTAACTGGGAGCAGGGGGTGGCATACTATCATGCCTGGTCCCCACTGCACAACTCGAAACGCGCCTGCCGCCCCCTTTTGGCTGCTGGTCACGGTCCCACTGGCCACTGAAGACCGTCTGATGACGCGCACTAGGGGGTGGCAGAGGGAGGGGTCAGAAGCTCGTTTTCCGGGTTCAGTTGTGTTAACTGCACCTCCGAAGGTCTTTGATGAGATTAAAACGTTTTTTTTATTTGGGGTGATCTACACTGGAGAGAACAGCAGCCTGTCAGCAGCAACTGTAAAAATGCCACGTTTATTACCGGAGTTTGGTTCCAATTCATGGAGGCTCGATCCGGTGAGTTTAAAAAGTCCAAAAAAAGTCCCGTTGTGGTTGTGTAATCAGATAGCAGAGGCTCTCCCGACTGTTTTCTGGACGCGTCGAGCCACCAGAGATCGAATTTTATGGCGTTGGCAGTTCGACGCCGACGCGCGCGTGCGTGTGCAGGCTGCCCCCGCGCCGCTTCGATCACTTGAATCGCGCCGCTTCCCGGTTCGCCGTGACTCCACGCATCTCCTCATAGACTTTGAATGTAAACCGGCCGCTTCAGCCGCCCGACAACGGGGCAGTGGGTACCAGGCATTACACTATGCCTATTAATGACATTCATAGCAATCCCATGAAGTCATCTGAACATACAAATTCCTGTCTGGCAAATGGAAAAAGAATATTTCAGCATGAAAAAAAAAAAAAACTAAAATAAACTAACATATTACCATGAGAGTTTACTCAAATTTGTGCAGATATGTGATCCTTTAAGGGGAGAAAATATTAAACAAATTGTCTTTTTACAACTGTAACCTGACTAACAACTGTGCCTTTCCAGTGTTTATTTTATTGCTGGCATCTTCATCTGTATGTTGGGAATCAAAAGGTATAAGCCTTCATGCTCAATATAATAAATATACATGTCTCAGCAGTAAAAGTGGACTTTTGATGGTTGGATTTTCTATCAAGGAGTTTTAATTTAAAACAAGTAACTAAACAGAAATGTACTTTTGAAAAAAGCCATGCTGTTTAGGTTAGACTCCTTTCATTGGCTGTAATGTGATACCATTTCAAATTATTTGATATTTACAGTAAATGATACTGTTTGTCCACATGCTGAGAAAACCAATTTCATGATCTGACACTCCTATAAGGGTGCAGCATTGATCAGAGGTATACTAGATGCCCACTGGGCCAGTGTTGGTAAGCAAAACTAATGCTTTCTGATGAACTGAACTGTAGGGGAGCCAAGTTACACGTGCTATCCAAAATGATTCCAGACCATTACTACTCATTGAATCTAGTTTTTAATTTAGCAACAGCAGGGAGTGTGTGCATGGTAAGGTTTCTGCATGAAAAGCATTAGTTTTTATCATGGAAAAAAATAGGTTTTAAACCAATAAAAATAGACATATAAAACTACAAACCTGTTTGAACGTCAATTTAGCTTCAGCAAATACCTTAAAGAGATTTTTCTGGTATTGTGAAGTAGGGAGTATTATTAATAGCATGAATAATTAATATCTTGCCTGTTTCAGTTGTTTTTTAATTACCTCAGTTGTTTGGAAAAACAGTTTAAATTCTCCAAAAAAAGCTAAGTCTGGTCCTCTGGACATTCAAAAAAATCAAAACAAAACAAAGCAAAGCAAAAAAAAACTGTAGAAACGTATCGTCTTTCGTCCGAAAGACTTCCTCAGTGTGGGAGGGTGCTATTTATAAGACTGAGCTGAACACAGCTTCTCAGACTGAGGAAGTCTTTCGGACGAAAGACGAAACGTTTCTACAGTTTTTTTTTGCTTTGTTTTGTTTTGATTTTTTTGAATGTCCAGAGGACAAGACTTAGCTTTTTTTTGGATTTTTCTACCTGGATTATTGAGCATGCATCAGGGTAGTTTAAATTCTACTAAAATGACAAGCAAATGGCTAGTCTGAGCAGTACCAAGATTAAGTGGATGCTGTCATCTAAAATTGCTCCAATTTCAAAAATCTCATAGCAGGTCAGGCAAATGTTTTTCCATGGAATTTTACAACACAATTTCTTCATCTTCAGAAACTTTTTATCCATACACCCCAGGCCGGATGGAGTGGATGGAGGACATTTTCAGGAGTGATATGTGATCCCAAAAAAAATTGGCATCAAAGTCAAAGGAAAGGTTTACAAGATAGTGGTGAGACCAGATGTCTGGTCTGGAGACAGAGACATGGACAAAAAGACAGGAGAAATAACTGGAAGTAGAAGGAATGAAGATGTTGAGGTTCTCCTTAGGAGTGACAAGGATGGATAAGATTAGGAATGAGATCATCAGAGGTACAGCTGGGAGATAAAGTTAGAGAGGCCAGACTGAGATGGTTTGGACATGTCCAGAGGAGGGACAGTGGGTATATTAGTAGAATAATGTTAGGAATGCAGCTGTCAGAAAAAAGACAAAGAGAAGATACATGGATGTATTTAGAGAGGACATGGAGGTAGTTGGAGTGAGGACAGAGGATGCAGAGGACAGAGTGAGGTGGAGGAGGATGACTTGATGTGGAGACCCCTGAAGAGGAAACACCCAGAATAAGACTACCGTAATAATCTCTCAAAACACTATTATTTACATAGAATTCTCCACTTATTTACAGCAAATGACAACAGCAGCAAACTGGTAGCATGTCCAGTATGGCTTAGGCTCAGTTCTAGCAGGAATTGACTAATGTTTTTTTTACCAAAACAACCATTTAAGGTGACTTTCACAGAGATGTCTAGGTTAACAACTAGTGTTTGGATTAACCACTTTGAAATGTTGAAGATTGGAGGTAATTTTAAGAGAGAAATATATTATCTGGTTTGACTGTATTATGTGTCAGGTAAAGTTTCAGCAGTCCTTGATGGAATGTAAACCTTCTACCGTCCATGCCAGAGCTTTAAATGAAGATCATCATATGTCAATAAATGATGGAGTTAGAGCTGTTTTGGACAAACTTTGAAAATGTTTTACGCATAAGTTTGTACAATATTACAACATGTCACAGACAATAACTTTTAAATACTACCACACCGGATTTTAAGAACAATATTTAAATTTTTTTTTTTTAAACTAAGTTATAGCCATTTTTCATGGATTGTGTTTTTAAGCTGTAGTTGGGGTAGCATATTTGATTTGGGTCGGCTCCAAAAGGTCACTGGTCATACATATGCTGCCAGTGATTGTTTTCTGAAAATGTTCTTTAAATTTCTCCAGTTAGTTTGCCAAAATTGTAAAATGCATGCCAAACTGAGATAGGCTCCACCAGAAATGTTACCTCTCATAGCAGTGGTCACTCCTTGGCTTTACAAATAGTCTTAAAATTACATGTAAATAACCATTGGTTTAACAAACTGACAGCAGTGCTAAGGTTTATAAGTTAACATTTGCATAAACCATCATGGTGTTTTTGATATGAGTTATTTTAAGACAACATAAATCCTGTTTTGTCTTGTCCTTGCTTAGATTAGCTGTTAGCTCATCATCCTATTCAAAATAAAACTCCTTCTCCAAACTGAACACAGAACTCCGCTTTAAAATATACAAAATACCCCTTTATACAGTAAAAAATGTATCTGCTGCAGCTGCAGTATATTGTCAGCCCTTTCAAGCATACCGTATTCGTCGGCGTATAAGTCGCACCGGAGTATAAGTCGCACCAACCTAATTATGCCCAATTAAATGGAAAAATCAGCGTATAAGTCGCATCGGCCTATAAGTCGCACCGGCCTATAGGTCGCACCTCATGTGAACTGGTGTTTTGCCCAAAATGGACTGGCTGCCAAATTGTTTGGAAGGACTTTTGACAAGATTATCACATAAAAACTACAGTATTTTGTTTGATGTGTCTTAGTTGAACTTTTCATTAATAAATGAACATTATTTTGGACTGGCTGCCAAATTGTTTGGAAGGACTTTTGACAAGATTATCACATAAAAACTACAGTATTTTGTTTGATGTGTCTTAGTTGAACTTTTCATTAATAAATGAACATTATTTTGGACTGGCTGCCAAATTGTTTGGAAGGACTTTTGACAAGATTATCACATAAAAACTACAGTATTTTGTTTGATGTGTCTTAGTTGAACTTTTCATTAATAAATGAACATAATTTTTGTATATTTTGTGTCTTTCATCATTTATCTTTAAAGATAAACACATAAAAATATATTTTTATTAGCTGACATTACAGTAAAAAACGTGTCTCAGTTTAAAATGATGACAGAAACAGATACTGTATTTATTTTATGGTTTTTATTTATTTATTCAAAACCATTGAAGTCTTCATCTTCTGTGTCACTGCACCATTTTTGGACCAGGCAGATGTCAACAGTGTAGGTACTGTAAAGGGTTTCTTAGCGCCCATAGCGGCCGAAACTGGTACTGCACCATTTTTGGAGTTTTTGACCAAAGTCAAATTATGACCAAAATATTGGAAAAATCGACGTATAAGTCGCACCGGCCTATAAGTCGCAGGGCTTAGAAATGTAGGCAAAAAGGTGCGACTTATACGCCGGAGAATACGGTACACAGTTTAATTTTGAAAAGTAGCCCCATCTCTGTGTTTCCACACACTACACTGAGTTCAAAGCTACATCAATATCTACACAGAGACAGCTCAGACAGTAAACATATGACAGCCACTCCAGTCTCTGCAAAATATAAACCAAGAACATAAAATAAGTCAAGCTACTTCAGAGCACAATAGCTCTCATGTTACATGTCAAAGCAGGACCACTTCAGCTCCGACAAAGCTAATATTTCTAAAGAGGATGAGAGCTGATACAGTCAAAATATATATTTTCTTTATGCATAAAAGTGATGCTTGTAAATTTGCCTCGCATGGCCCTGCATTGACAAGAACACCCCTGCATTGTGTGTGTGGACTGGGAAACGAGTCTCATTCCCCCGCATACTGACAGAGCCACTTAGACCCTCTCAAACAGTGATGTAGTTCGTCATTACAGGACTACACATAATACTGTACGCGATGCACAACAAATCCAGTTTAGAAGGGTTTTGATATGGATGGATGCAGCCAAGTGCCTGTATTCAGGGGTGGGTGGTGGGGGTCATACATCAGAGAACGAGCATCTTTCTCTATCCTAAGGAAAAGCTGACAATAGCAAGCTTGATAGAAGTCACAGCTCCGCTCGAGGGACGGATGACAATAACATGGCTGCGTGTGTAGGTGGAAAATGTGTGTATGTGGCTATGCAAAGAGGGATGATAACATAGCGCCATTTGTCATCGCTGCAAGGTAATGGCACCGTCACAGCGGCACCAAAAATCTCACACATCATAAGTGACCTTCGGATGACACACCAAACATGCAGAAAACGGAAAACAAAAACCCAGACGATGAGAAATAAACTTCGGTTTGCACTTGTTTTTTAACAGACTGCACAGATTCTGAGGTGAAGAAGGCTGGAATGATCCCACCTGGAAACTTCAGAGCAGAAAGTCTCATCATTTAGGTCCTGTCCACACTAACATGGATATCGTGAGGGGTGGAGGGTGGGGTTTCTGCTGTGTTACACCCTTCATTCACATGTAAGCAGCATTTTGGGTGACAAATATTAGTTTACGCACACTTTAAAAAAGAGATTTGTAAAAACTTCATGTTTTAGTTCCACTGCAGATTTGGTTTATCTTTGCAAAACAAGCAGCCAACTATTTCTCTAGAAGCTACAACAAACAATAGTTTTTTAATCTTTTTTGTGATTGTCTCAATTTGCTCTAACTGTATCACTAATAAACTTTATATGTGTTGAAAAAGTTAGTAATTTATAAGAAATAGTAACATTTGTCAAAAATATGAACAGTCTAAAGTTGTTTTGGAAGAACTTTTATCCATGATGAAAGTATTCTTAATTTGTTATAATCATCACACCACGCCAAAGACTAAGCTGCAGAATAGTCTTGTATTGGTGTTCATTTATGTGTATCCTTAGCAAAATGTTTCATTAGCCAACAAAATTTTTTCAATTAAACTTTCAGGAAGAATTATCACGTGTCTACAACTTTTTATCTTTCAGAATCAATCCCATTCCAGATGGCTACCACAGCTAAGCAAAATCACACAAAACAAGGCTCCACTCATCTATTTTTACAAATATTTGGCTCAAATTTGGTTAGCGGGTGAGTCATATCCAACAGAAACTTTGAGTTTTACTGATCAAGCAAGATCTATATTAAAACATTTAACATTAAAGGTGAAGTCTGCAGTTTCTGTAGAATATCAGCACTTAGAAAAAATTTCAACAAGCAAAGCATTCTGATCCCTCCCCCTCAGAGCCATATATGGCTCTGCCCCCTTGTGGTCTGTTGAAATTCAAATTCAAGCTCTGTTTTTATTGGCTGATTCAAATTCAAGCTCGGTTTTTATTGGCTGGTTACAAACTTTGTTTTTATTGGCTGGAAAATGGCGGGTCACTTTTTCTTTTTAGAAATGCTTATTTACCACCTGGAGAAGCAAGGGGACAATATTTTTTAGTTTTTTTCAGAGATTACCTCTCTAACATCAATCTAGTGACAGAGTGAAGAAATATGTTAAAAATATATTGTTAGAAAAGTTACATATAGCAGCTTTAACTAATGTATAGTCAATTCTGTTAGTAAAATATGTCATAAACCATTCAGAAGAACATTTATGAAATCATTAACTGATGTTATGAAAGGGACTGTCAGTTTTATTCATATTGTTCTAAATTTGGTAGTTGATAATCATTCCCAAGATATGTTTTGAACTCTGACACATCTCATAGGATCCCACAATACTGACAATACTGCATTAAATTACATATAATCATAAATTACAAGGTTTGACCACAAACCTATAACTCTGTTCCTTTTCATAATGAGATGATCATAGTCTAAACCTCTGACATCAAAGGCTGCAGGCGATATGTATTCCTTCAGGAACTGCTGGGCTTTTATTATTTTTATGTTGCCTTAATGGAATGGCTGGTTTATTTTTTCACAGAAGGAAAAAAATATATATCCTGAGTTGTGTAATTGTGGCCTTATAATGAGGACATAAAAAGCGTTTTGTTTTTTTAAATCCTGAGCACACTTTTTATTATTTGGACCTTTTAGTGAAATTACAAACTAGTGCTCAGGTGCATTAAAGCACAACAAAACACACTCAAGCATTTTGTGGGAACGCTGGTGTGGGACTGCATCCACAGTACAGCGATCACTGACATCCCAAACAGCTCTGAGAGTTGGTCGGTTTTACAAACATTAGGTGAACGGTTCAGAGTCGAAAAGGATAACCCATATGATGTAGTGGCACAATTGTTGCAGTACTTCAGCGCTGAAATTCAGAAATTAAAACAGCCAATTTATGGCAGCCACAAAATATTTTTTCTATTTCAGCGAATACTCATGATTGCACTTAAACAGACATTTGCTAACACGGGGAGACATAGTGACAAAGAGCATGCACTAAATGCCCATTTACTCTCTCTCTCTCTCTCTCGCTCTCTCTCTCTCTCTCTCTCTCTCTCTCTCTCTCTCTCTCTCTATCTCTCTCATCTTTTCTTGCTGACCTCCTGTCCTTCCTCCTTTTACTAATTCCTCTCCATCTCCTCATCTTTTCAGCGCCCATCTTCTATTCTCTCTGTCACCTCAACCTGTGCCGGGCCCTCTCCATGTTGCCAATTCTTTATTCTCTGCCCCTGTCATTGCAGTGCTATGAATTTGCATTTAAACACTGTGCCAATTCACTTGCTCACAATGACACCACCGCTCCCCAGATCTAGTTTGAGCACAACAAACACCCATCCAAAAAAGAGAAAGAAAGAGGAGGGGAAAAAAAAAAAAAAAACGATGCAACGAGATATGCAATGCACGTGCCCGCTTGCAAATACAAAGCCAGCGGAACACACTCCCAGTTTGGCTTTGATTAAATATGTAAACAGCGATCTAAAAAGTGAAACGATTTAAGCGTGTAATGATGACAGACCGGAAGCGTTGAGGACACAAGCTTACAAAATCATACACAAACAGAAACATGCGGCATTTTGCTCAGCCTAGTCGGTAAACAGTGATGTGCATCTGAAAGGGATAGAGTGTCAACGAGATGTCAGCACAGCAGTGCCGACACGTCAGTCAAAGCAAACAATGTTTCTGAGCGTGTGTGTGTGCTGGGTGGACGGGATTGTGTGTGTGTGCATGTCCCTGAGCTGTCCCCTCAGGAAGGGATGCCAGTCAGCATCTAAGCAGAGGAGGAGAGCAAATGAAATATTGATCTGTGATAAGACACGAAGTACTGTGTCGGCGGCTGTTCTCTGTTTTGTGTATGTGTGTGTGTGTTTATTATCTTCTCTGTCACGCAAATCTAGATAACTAATGTTCATGAGTCATAAATGCAGTCAATGATGACAGAATGTGACAGGATGCTGTATGCGCCTTGTCTTGGTCACTGTAACACCTGCAGGGAGATTCACAGCAAAGTGCCTCATTAAACTATTGTGTGACAGGACAGCAGATGTACATTTGCAAGTTGAACTGACTAAGAAGTAATAAACATGATCAGTGAGCCATTTATTTAGCATCTCATAAATGGCATATGAGTCCTCGCGATAAGAAGCCTTTCTAAGGCTGAAACTCACAACAGTGACGAAAGTCTGACATTTGCACTGCTCAGATTTTTTGTCAGTGTTTCTGTTTCTTTTTAATACATTTTTAGTAGCTTCCATATTTATTTATCTAATAACTAATCAATACATTCAGTGAGACTGTGGTATATACCAGTGTAATTCTGGCAGTTTCTCCATCATCATGCACAAAATATACCTTAGCCTTTTTCACACAGCTGCTGAAAATATTCATTTTATGGGCTTAAATGTCCAAACGAAGATGGTGTTATGTTACATAGCAAGTCAGCATCATGGAATCAACTGAGTGTCTACAACAGCTTGTTCTAATGTTCTGGCTGTTTGTTACACACACTTTGACGTGTTCCTGAAACTCCTACAAGTTTACTTGTTTATTTATACTTTTGAGACCACGATTCCTTATACCTAATGTACCAACAACATGCAACATCTTGAATGAGCAGTATTACAAAAAGATATATCTTGACTAAAGCTGAATCCCATGTTACTCATGCCTATATATTTCAAGCATACACTTTATCCTCTAAGGTAAAAGGTTCTGTGGAAAGGTTATAAACGGTTAAAGTCTTACTAGCTGTAGATATCTGATTGGATCACCTCACTTTTGAGAAACAAGTTTATTTCTGGCCAAAGTGACAAGCTAAAAGGTGGACATGACAAGGCCAACTCCAAATGTGAATTTTAAACAGTTTATACTGGTTCCTGCAGTCAATTTATTTCTGGTTATCCAATCAGAAATATGATATCTCTGCAGGAATGGCCCCAGGCTGCACTGGAAGTTTTACAGCAACACTATGTGTGTAGTCATGTAATGCAAAACTGAAAGTTATGCACCATAACTCATGTTCCCTGAAGGAAGGGAACGAGGTGCAACATATGCTATGGGAATTGCACCCCGCGCAATTACCTGAAGGAATACATTCACGCCTTTACGGCAAGGGCGTCAGCGTTGCGCCAGAGGCCCCGCCCTCTGGGTACTTAAGCCGCTGACGCCCATCCAACTTTCTCCAAAATGCACTTCACCGAGCTTTCAGCATTGAAAGGGCCAGATATGTTGCACCTCGTTCCTTCCTTCAGGGAACATGAGTTATGGTGCATAACTTTCAGTTCCCTTTCAGTCATGTCTCTCGGTGTAACATATGCTATGGGAACATAATTCATTCACGCCCTTGAAATGCTCAGTAAAAGCATGCTAGTGTGAACGTCTGCCCTTGACCAGCAGGCATCTCAAGGCTACTTTCTACTGTGTGTTAGAAAGGACAGCCTGAGTGACATCACACGCAGTAACATCCAAACTGTAATGCTTTGCAAAAGTGTTTATTGAGCTCCAGTTCGCCGTAGCACAAATGTCTGCAACTGGTACACCCTTGAACAGTGACCACGAAGTGGCCAAGCCCCGAGTAGAGTGAGCGTGCACTCCAGAGGGCACCTGTTGACCTTTGCTACTGTACGCCCTTTTAATGGCCTCAGTCACCCAGTGTGAGAGGCGTTGCTTTTGATAGGGCCTTTCCGGTAGCAGGTGCTACAAAGCACACAAAAAGTTGATTTGTTTTCTCCATTCGGCTGTTCTCAGCATGTAAGTGCTTAAAGCTCTCACGGGGTAGAGAGCCTTCAGCCTTTTCTGTTCCTGAGTGAGGACAATAGCAGGTGAAAAAAAAGAGGAGAGATCAAAGTCCATACTTCTAGGGTTTAAAGTCAAAACCTTAGGGATATATGCGGGATTAGGCCTTAAGGTGACCTTTGACCATCAGGGGCGAATCTGGTACACATTGGATGTACAGACAAGGCATGGAGGTCACCCACTCGTTTTGCCAAGCAAAGGGCCAGGATTAGAACAGTTTTATATGATTCCATCTTAGTTGATAGTTATTGATTTTACTTGTTTTATTACTTGTTTTATTGACATTTAATTCTGTTGCACTTTGTATCACTTTAAGATTTTCATTAATGAAAAGTGCGTTATAAATTAAATTCATTATTATTATTATTATAAGATAATAAATCTATCTTAATCTCGCTCAGTACCTCGAATGGGGATCACAGAGAGCCCTCAAGACCAGACTAAGATCCCAACCAGGGGTCAGGATCCTGTTGGGGGATCTCATTCTTAGCACGCCCCTCATATTTCTTATCAGGACTGTGTTACACTTTTACTATTTTATGCTTATGTTTATTAAATGTTTTAGTGTTTAGTGTTTAGATGGTTACTGTTGCACCGAGGGACTGAGAGAAATGCAATTTCAATCCTGTGTATGTCCTGTACATATTGCAGTTCTGACAATAAAGTTGACTTTGACTTTGACTTTGGAAGCGCGCCAGGCGTCCTGTTTCCCCAGCCTTCGTGACAGGTTGAAATTGCTGATAGGAACACCTTAATTGTTGAGAAAGAACAACCTTTTCCCAGTAGGTCCTGAATAAAAGTCAGGAGCTGAGCCAGGTCACATGAATAAGAAATATTTCTTTCTGTGCACCAAGCTTAAAAAATATGCCATTTCTGTGCGTAAAGAGACTGTGTTGACACAGCTCGGGCATTTTGAATGGTTTTTACCACATTTTATGGCAGGCCTGATGCCACCAGCTTGTTCCTTTCTGCCACCAAGCTGAAATTTTCCACAGCTCCCAGCCTAAGCGGCGAGACTGCTCCTTCTGGTGACGTAGTATGTCCCTGAAGAGGAGCAGTTGGTAGAACCAGTTCTCCTCCAAGGGCCTTGGATTCTGTGATCTCCTGAGGGTCAACCATGTTAGGGAGAAGGCCTTTTTGCAGATGTGCTGCCATACTACTCTGATTGAGAGTGTTCGAGGGCAGAGGCAATCCGTTGTCATTATTAGACAAACGTGGGGCAGAATGTCTGTTTTTCCTCTTGATGTTGGGGGTCATGGGACTGAGGAGTTGCGAGCTTTGTAAGCGAGCAGATCTCCTGACCCCAACCTGTTCCTTGGTTGGGTCTGGTTTACTGGTCTCCGGCCTTAACAGAGCGTTGGAGCCAGACAAACTGCCCGGGGTCTGTGTTTCACCCGGTGGGGGGATATCGTTTAAGAGCAGAGCTGAACCAGCATAGTGAGTATGGTCACGTGCTGCAGGATCACTGCTTGAACATTGCGTGTCGCCCATCAATGATAAGGGGACAGCTGCAGCGTGAGAACGTGGAGATGGTCCTTTGTGCTTGGCAGACTTTAAATTGGTTGGTGACAGAGAGCTCAGTTCCCTTTGATTAAAAGGAAGAGGAATCTGAATCAGCCTTCATTTGTTTACACACACAGCCGTTTGATCACAATCTCCTTTGTGAATGTGTGAAGCTTGTGGTCGCCTGTGGGCTTTTGCCGTGGTCCCTCGACCCTTATTGGGAGCCGTTGAATGGATGTCCAGGAAAGTGGCTCGTCAGATTCTGTCGGCGCGCATCCCTGGGGCGCGGACATGTCACGTGTTTGCTTGGTTTGTGTATTGTCCGCCCCGTGGTTCACAACGGAGCGGGGCTGGAGCACGTGACCCCCCTCACCTGTCTCCGTGAGGGGTGTGGGGCCTGCTTGCAGACGCCTCTGTGCCTGTCCGCTACAGACGGAACAGAGGCACCCTGCTGGGGCTTATTGATTAGGCTAACACCCCGTGAGCCGTGAGGGAGGGGGGGATGGCCCCCTCCCTTTATGTCGGCTGGCAGGCCAGAGGGACCCATTCTGCTGAAGTTATTGTGTTTGTTGTTGTTTTTTTGAGTCAATAAAACAGAGAGGGGCTCTTTTTTAGCTTTATTCGTGCTTAAGTGTAACGACATATTTGACTTTATGCCACTCACAACAGGAAAAACATGATTTGTACATGCAAAACAGTTACCAGCTTTTTGTGCCGTCCTACAAATAAAGTCTGGACATGAAAAGATAATTCCCCGTACCACGTGGGCGGGTGATTGTATAAAATCAAGACGTGGACCTGGTTCATCAGGTACGCTTTTGTCTGGTGTCCCGGTTCGCCGAGGAGGCCCTGTGTCTGACCGCCTGACGGGGGACAAACCTGTTTTTGTTCCAAGCATGTTCGGTTTGAGGTGGGTCCAGTGGTCGATTCTGCCGGTGCTCGTCCTCGCACGCCGGTTGCTTTTGCAGTGGGGCTGAGCGGTGTCGAGGCTGCGCAGGTCTGCCCCCAGCAGACTCCCTGGGGGGGGGGGGGAAGGTTCTCCTGGGAATGCCCACCCGGAGAGCTTCAGCCTGTTTGCGCCTCTGGTCCAGCTTGGTCTGAATTCGATCCAGAGCTTTCCCAAACAATCCCGCCGGTTCTATCGAGTGGTGGAGAAAAGGCACCTTTTGTCCCTCGGGGAGGTCAGTTAAAGTCATCCACAGATGGCGTATCGCGATGACCACTTCGGCCATGCCTCTGCCTTGAGCAACAGCAGCTGTCCCCATCATGCGGAGCACAAAGTCTGTTGCCCTGCGGGCTTCATCCAGCAAGTCAGCGGCAGCTTGTTTGTCCGTTGTTACCTGGAGCTGTTGCAGTTTTTCAGCCAGGTAAGCCTGCATCAACGCGGACGCGTTCATCGCGCGCGCCGCGAGTCCCTGAGCTCTGTAGCATTTCTCGAGCAGAGAAGCTGAAGCTCGACAGGCTTTGCTGGGGAGAGTTGGTTTTGTCCCGGATGACTTGGGAGCCAGGTGAGATGCCAGCGTGTCCTCAATTTGAGGCACGTTGGCTATTCCCACCTCATCCATCCCGTCCACGTCGAGAAACTGCGAGAGTGGTAACAGCATGGGAGCTCTGGGCTGAGCCCAGGTGCGAGTCAGCTCTGTGAGGAAGTCCGGGAACACGGGCATCCTTTGCCTCGTGGCGGCCTGCTGCTTTGAGTAAAAATAGTTTCCTGCCAGCCTCGTGACCTGTTGACGAGGCGGAGGTTCTGGCCATGGGATCTGTAGCACGTCCATTGCTCTGTGACACAGGTCGAACAGAGCAGGGATGGAAAAGTCAGTTTCCGGGAGCACAGGTACCAGGGTGCGGAGAGATCTTCTCCCTGTTCCTCGTATTCTACGTCTGCGTCCTCCGCGGAAAATTTGCCTGAGGCTGAAATCAAGATCTTGTCCTCGTTCATCATGCATCGAGTGTCGAATTCGACTGTTAAGTCCACCATGGGAGCCAGCACGTCAGGGCTGTCATCCCATTCAACTCGTGTGCTGTCATCCAGAGCCATGTTCTCGAGCTCCGGCGTGGGAGTGAGGGGCTCAGTGGTGTCTGAGTCCGCTGGCTTTTCAACAGTGTCCATGGCCTTGGTGACGAAGTCCGCCCGGTGCCTCCTCACCGCCTCCAGCATCTGGGTGCAGTGTGGGCAAGAGTCAGGCACATCCAGCGCCATTTTTGCGTGTAACATCCCCAAGCAGACGGGACAGGCCTCGTGGGTGTCCGTCGCTGTGAGGGAGAAACTGTATCCGCTAGGACAGGCGCGTGAGATTGGGCTCGCCGTTCTACTGGTTTTCCTTGGAAGTCTTGTCTTTCGCTTTCCTTTTTCTGGAGGCATGTCCGAGATAAGGCGAGCGAGTCCTTCCAGAATCCTTTTCCTTTTATTTAGAGACGTCTCCTCCGTTGCGTCACTTTCGCTGGCTAGCCCGCTACGAATTAGCAGGGGTAGCGGTGTGACGCAGTTAGCGCCTTCGAGCGAAGCAGTCTGTGGAGAGAGGAGAAGAAAAACTTCGGGGTTAAGATAAAATGTGCCGGACTAGCTTTCGCTAGCTTAGCAGTACGCAGGAATAATTCTCTGTACGCTCTGTGTAGGGCGCAAGCTCACCTCTTGTTGAGCGATGAAGCAACAGAGAAGTCCCGCAAAGAGAGGTAGTTCAGGTTTAAGCGAGGTGAAGGGCAAATAGAGAAAGTTGGATGAGCGTCAGCGGCTTAAGTACCCAGAGGGCAGGGCCTCTGGCGCAACGCTGATGCCCTTGCCGTAAAGGCGTGAATGTATTCCTTCAGGTAATCGCGCGGGGGTGCAATTCCCATAGCATATGTAGCACAGAGAGACATGACTGAAAGGGAACTCCTGGTGATTTAACGGTTTACAAAATAGTGTACATAAGATGTTTAAGACTGGAGTTTGTCATGACAGAACAACATAAGAGCTACAGGAAATCATATTGCTTATTGAGCTTGTTGATTATATAAATTTGTTATAAAAATGGTTGAGCAGAAGATGCAAGTGATAAGACAAATATAAACAGCAGGATAAGTCTCTTCTGAAATACTAATACAATGATTTTAAACAAAGCTTATCAGAAAAAAGGTCGCCAACACTGTTTGTGGCCTTTTTTCTGATAAGCTTAGACAACAGTGTTGTCTCAGCTAGAGAGCTGTATCACTTAGAGGGCATCATGACCCAGCACCAAAATGTGAACAGACTTACTCCTCATGACAACCCTATGGCCTCCTACTGAGGATATTACAAAAGACCTATCATTAAAATCTTATATTTTGTTATATAGTTGTTTTAAGACAGTGCAATCAGTTTTAGACACTGTCCATTAATAATAATAACGACTGAGAATCTTCACCAGCAATAATAATAATAATGCCACATTTTGTCATCTGTGTATGTTTCCATACAAGACGAAATTTGTCTCTGCATTTAACCCAATCACCCCCAGGTGGGGCAGTGGGCAGCTATAGAAAGCGCCCGGGGAGCAATTTGGGGATGAGGTGTGCTGCTCATACACACCACAAGGTATGCAGTGACCGGGGTTCGAACCTGGGTCTTTCGGGTCCCAAGTCGGCTGCCCTGCCTCTACACCATCTTCAATCCAGTCTGAACACTATTATACTAACAGTGGCCCCTCAAAGAACCATCTACAGCAAGATAATTATAGGTAATAACCTTTTCACTGAACCCCAGTGTTAAATATTTGAACCAATTATTTATTTTGTGGTTATGGGAGTTTTTGTAGTAGTTAAACATGTAATACACATGTACTACTGTTGATTCCTGTGAAAGTCTGTGTTCTGTCTTGCGTCGTTTCTTTAGATGCTTGTGTTTATGTACTTGTCTTTTCTTTCTTCCCCAGTGTTTCTTCCTTCATGTTGCCAGCTCCTGCTTCACCTGATCCCAATTCCAATCATCCCAGGTGTTCGTCATTATGTCTCGTTAGTGTCCCTTTAAATTAAGTGTCTTTATGTTTTCTTGTTGTCCGTGTATTCTGCTTTCCACAGCTATCATCTTCTGTCTTCTTCCGTGTCTCCCTGTAATTATGTGTTTAGCTGCCATGACAACCTTTATGTTTGTTTAAATAAATTATTTTATTTTATTCCTGAGTTCCCCATGTCTGTCGGCACCCTGGGTTTGACTCAGACATCTGATAATGATAATTCTCTTTACATAAATAGATTTTTGCAGCAGTTCAGATGTTGTCTAGTTACTGTAGTTTGGTTGGAAATGACATTGATATGTTACTGCAATGGACTGACAACCTGCCCAGGATGTGCTCTGCATTTTGCCCAGTGACCATTGGACCTTGCACAGGATTGAGTGGGTACAGAACATAGATGGATAAATATTAATGTTGTACAGCATTTTGGTTAAAATGCAAATTGAAAATGTTATCCAGAACTAATTCCAATAATACAATTTGAAAGAGTTGACTTCAGTAGTTTTTCTGATATAATAATTTGCATATCCTGAAATGCAGCTCTGCATCTACAAAAGCACGTGGCTAAATCCATCACAAACCAAGTGGAAACATGAGTCAGATGATTGACCTGCTGTACATGAGACTGGCTGTGGTTGGGGTTGGTAAACAAATACACAGAACTGGACAAGTGTTAAATCTCAGACAGGAGGTTTAAATGAAAACATTAGATTGAATCTGCTGCTAAATGCAAAAGAAAACAGAAATATTGAGGAAAACATTTGTCAAGACTAAATATCAGGAATCAAAAAGGGTGATGGGGTGCTACAAAGATGGCATTTAAATACACATGGATTTTGCATAAATTGTTCTTGCAAGGTAAGTTTACAGTTTCAGCCTAAACTACCTTTTCACCTGCATTCTTTACTCAATGAATCTGAACATAAATATGTACTACAGCATCAGTACTGTAGGGCTTGTCCAATCCAAACAGATCTTCATGGACATTGTCATTGTTGACCGATTTTCAGTTGCCTGGGCTGTTTCTATAGATAAACCAACACGCATGGCAACAGAGTCAGAGTCAGAGTCAGAGAGAATTTATTGTCATTTGCACCGCATGTAGTACATGTGTTGAAAACGAGATTATGTACACAGGGTCCCAGTTACATCCAACAACAAATGCAAGAGAAAAACAATAATAACATCTAGGATTAACTAAGAGAGACATCAGCTAGTAATACACTAAGCCCTAATGTAGTAGAAAAACATCATTATAAACAGCAGCACGAACATGAGCAGATGGTCACAGATGAACGCAGATAGTCACAGATGAACGCAGCAACAAGAAACAGATCAGTATCAGCATGATGTGACATTTTGCAGTGTTTATTCTTATTATTTATTTATTCATGAGTCTGACAGCCTCAGGGTAGAAGCTGTTCCTCAGTCTAGTGGTTCTACATTTGATGCTCCTCAACCTCCGTCCCGAGGGGAGTGGTGCAAAGAGTGAGTGTGCTGGGTGAGTGAGGTCTTTCATGATGCAGGTGGCTCTTTTTCTGCATCTGGAGGTGTAAATGTCTGTGATGGTGGGGAGACTGACTCCCACAGACTTCTGTGCAGCCTTCACCACTCTCTGTAGAGCTTTCCTCTCTGCAACTGTGCAGCCTCCATGCCACACGTTGATGCTGGAGCACAGGACGCTCTCCACTGCACACCTGTAGAACGAGGTGAGGACTGAGCTTCTCAGACCGGCTCGTCTCAGCCGTCTGAGGAAGTAGAGTCTCTGATGACCTTTCTTGATCAGGCTGGTGGTGTTATTGCTCCAGCTGAGGTTATCATTCAAGTGTACACCCAGGTACTTGTAGCTGGAGACCACCTCCACCGCAGATCCACCTATATACAGTGGGGTGTGGGTGTGTTTGTTCCTTCTGAAGTCCACAATCATCTCCTTCGTCTTCTTCACATTCATGTGAAGGTTGTTCTCTTTGCACCAGCTCTCCAGATGTTCCACCTCCTGTCTGTAGCTGGATTCATCATTATCTGTGATGCATCCCACCACAGCTGTATCATCTGCAAACTTAACAATATGACAGCCTGGATGTGTGGCTGTACAATCATATGTGAGCAGAGTGAACAGAAGAGGGCTCAGCACACATCCTTGAGGAGAGCCAGTGCTGAGGGTGATGGTGGAGGAGGAGAAGTTGTGGATCTTCACGGACTGTGGTCTGTTTGTTAAGAAGTCTAAGACCCAGTTACAAATAGAGGGGCTTAGTCCAAGTGTGGATAGTTTGTCTATCAGAGTTTGGGGGATCATGGTGTTGAAGGCAGATGTGAAGTCCACAAAGAGCAGACGCACGTATGAGTCCTTCTGATCCAGGTGGGTGAGAGCAGTGTGGACCACAGAGGAGATGGCGTCCTCTGTTGATCGGTTCTCACGGTATGCATATTGATGAGGGTCCTCGCTGATGTTGACGGCTGTCTTGATGTGGGACATGACCAGTTTCTCAAAACATTTAGCGACTATCGGGGTGAGAGCCACCGGTCTATAGTCATTCAGACCAGTCACTGTGGAGCTTTTTGGGACTGGGATGATGGTGGCAGTCTTCAGGCAGGTGGGAACTGACTCCAGTGAAAGTGAGGTGGTGAAGATGTCAGCCAGCACCTCACAGAGCTGGTCCGCACATTCCTTCAGAACTTTCCCTGGGATGTTGTCTGGACCCGTAGCTTTATGAGGGTTGATCCTTCTGAGACTACCTCTCACTTCTGCTGCGGTCACTTTGAGGTGCTCCTCGTCTGGTGATGAGGTGAGTCTGGTGCTAGTTGGTCTGTTTGGATCATCAAAACGTGCATAAAACTTATTGAGGGCATCAGTGGGCATCAACACCTGTGGTAGTTGATCTCAAGTTTGCTTACAAATATTTTTTTATGCTTACAAATATTTTTATGAAGGACAATAACAATTGATACGAGAACAAATTGTGTAGATTCTATTTCTTAGATTTTAGTTTCTTTTGTTGTTGTTTTGTTTATTTTTGACTGGTTTTGTGGCATTGCAATGAATGCTTTTACCAATGGTTAGTTTCAATGAGAAATCAAAATTAAACTTTTGCTTGACTTGAAATCTTGAAAACATAAATGAGTTGTGAGTTCTCAGTTAGCATAGCTAGAAGGACCCAGGTTCGAACCCCGGCCACGGCACACCTTGGGGTGTCTTTGAGTGCACATCTATTTTCCCCAGCTCCCCGGGCGCTGACTACGGCTTCTCACTGCACCACCTGGTGGTGGTTGGGTTAAATGCAGAGGCCAATTTCGTCTGTCAAGTATGGGAAACATACACAGATAACAAAAATGTGACATTTATTTTTATTATTATTTAGTAAACATTAAAGGGCTCGACACACTCCATCCAAAGCCGAACAGTCGACATGTGGTCACATGGTTTCAGGATGTTCATTTAAGCACACATCATTCATAGTCCACAAAACACAGGTGCAGATCTCCTGGGAAACCCCTCCCACTGCAGTAAATCTCATCACATGGGTTTCTTCCTGCCAAAGTCTCCATTCCATCCCTGCATCCACTGTTTGACCACAAATCTATCAGGAAGAGAGCGCCACACTTTTCAGCAGATAGACTCCTCCATGCACTACGTGTGCACAATCTCTATCCAGGAGTTTTAGGGTGTGTTTGTTAAGTCATGCAGCTGAAGGTCTGAAAAAATTGGGACGCCCCTACCACATGAAGTGAATGCATAGAATGAAGAGGTAAAGGTAATTAAGGTGGTCGGTGTTATTGTATTCAGCCGATCAAAGTTCATGCTCAATAATCCAGGTTAAAAGTTAAGTCATGCCATCTGGGCTGATGAAGTCTTTTGGATAAAATATGAAATATTTCAATAACAAGAAACCATCCACAAGATCTGACTTAACTTTGTTGGATGTTCAGCGTAAATGTCTTCAGCCACAGTTGCCCTAAACTATATGCTATTTTCCACTATGGTCACACTGATAATGCTAACGCAGTATCTTAACAGGTAACGCAGTGGTTTAGGTCTGGCTCAGGCAGATGGGAATATGATTTGTATCTAGTCTGAAAATAAAAAGTGTTTCACAACTCATCCACACTATTGCTGCACAGATGCCAGCTGAGCTTTCTCGCTCCCTCTTGAGTGAGTTGGCACACACTGTGGTGTCAGTGTTGCCAGCTGCTTTTAATGGGAAGAAGCTAAAGCCTGTTTAAATCAGCATATTCATGACAGTGACTTGTTTTATTTGCATTCCGCATAACTTCATCTGGTGTCAATGTTTTAAGTCAGTTCCTAATCTGCATCTTTACACATTGGGTATTTAATGGATGAAAATACTCATTGTGTGTTTTCTTCCATTAAAGTTTCTTTCATTAGCATCTTTCTAGATTTTCTGTTAAGCCGATTAAACAGCTAGAAAACTGATGAAAAGGTGGTGCAACCAGACTAGAAATCAACTGAATAGTGCTGGACAGACAGCGTCATCTGAAGAAATATTAAATTGAAATAAATGAACACAAAGAAGACACAATGGGGAAAAAATATCCACAACCTGCATAACTTTTTAGAATGAAAGGGGATTGTGACAAATTTTGAAAATTGCTGTCAGTGTGAAGACAATTAGGACACACCATAGGTGGGTGGCATGGTGGATCAGTTGGTAGAGCTTTGCCTCTCAATGAGAAGGTTGTCAGTTCAAATCCTGGCACAGGATGTTTCTGGATGGAGTTTGCATGTTCTCTCTGTGCATGCATGGGTTTTCTCTGGGTACTCTGGTTTCCTCCCACAGAACAAAAACATGCATGTAGACTGATTGGTAACAAAAAAAAAAAGAAGCTCTACAGAGAGTGGTGAAGGCTGCACGGGGGTCTGTTGGAGTCAGTCTCCTCACCATTGCAGACATCTACACCTCCAGATTCAGGAAGAGAGCCACCTACATCATGAAGGACCCCAATCACCCAGCACACACACTTTTTGCCCCACTCTCTCCAGGAAGGAGGTTAAAGAGCATTAAGTGTAGAACCACTAGACTGAGGAGCAGCTTCTACCCTGAGGCTGTTAGGCTCATGAATATCTGACCAGAATAATCACTTTGAAAGAAAAAGATTGATCGCATCATGTTGCTGCTGATCTGTTTCATATTGCTGCTGACAAAAATCTGTTTCATGCTGCTGTGTTAATTTGTGTTCATCTGCTCATACAGGCTCATGTTCGTGCTGCTGTTTGAAGTAATGTTATTCTATGATATTAGTGCTTAGTGTATTTCTTAGGCATGTAACGGTTCAAGTGGTTGTACCGAACCGTTTCGGTTCGGCACGTTCGGTTCGGTCCACCTGCGTACCATTTCGGTTATTTTTTCACTCATTGAACGTTAATATATGCGCCGCGGAACAAAATTTCCTGGGCGCGTTTCAGCACGGAGCTATTATCGCGAAGCACGCGCAGCTCGCTCAGCCTTTAGCCGTTAGCTTCTCACTACGGTCTCCTGTTTGGGAACGTTTCTTGTTAAAAGACGAGTGGCGCGCACATTCAAAGCTGTGTGTGTGGACTGTTGTTTCATGAAGAGACTGGCTCTGCAGCAGACAGCACGTCTCACGTGAACGCGCTTGAAACTACGTCATCGGAATGTGAACGAAGCAGCTGTTGCAGAAACACCGCTGCAGCTGCATTTAAACTACTTTTATCAGGTAAATCATATCAGTCCAGAGCAATAACACAAACTGTGAGTTTTTAAATATCTGAATCTCTGTCTGAATGTTGTTATTATGCGCAGGCTTTAAAGTTATTGATCCTCGCTACGAACACCCATCACTCAAAAAGTGCAGAACTTTATGAAAAAACTAAAACTGATAACAAGACCTGGAGCAAAGCCCTGCCCTAATGATGAGTGAGAGATTCAACCGTTCAAGAAGAGGTATTGTTCTTTTATTATATTATCTGTGGAATGTTCTGGAGAGTGATGTTAAAAATGCAAAATCAATGTATACATTTAAGAAAAAGGTCAAAAAGGACTTGCTCAAAAACTATATATGATGTAGCTTAGTGTGTTTGTGTATTACAGTTAGAAAAATTAAGTAGTTATTCATTTTGTGATGTAGTTTGTGTATTACAGTTGAAAAATTAAGTAGAGTTATTCATTTTGTGATGTAGTTTGTGTATTACAGTTAGAAAAATTAAGTAGAGTTATTCATTTTGTGATGTAGTTTGAAGGTTATCATTGTTTGAACAAACTGTGAAATAAGGGGCAGATATAATAAGATTTCATCTTCTTTCTGCTCCTTTCATTTTATCCTACTTGTATTCTTGTATCTGATGAAACTGTTTTGTATTGTTCTTTTAAAATGAATGAATAAACATCAAATCAAATCAAAATTATCTAAATAATCTTTTTTATTCAAAATCATAATCTTATTAACTTTTTTTATTGTGTTTTATTTCCAGTCTGGGACAGACATCCACCAGAGATCACCTGCAGCTAAGAAGTGTGTGATGACTGAACTGAACTCTGAACTTTTCCAGCACCTGTCCCACCAAGAAGAGGTTGTGAGTACAGTAATGAGGACAAATACAGCCACACTGATGCTACTGGACAAAAACTTGATTAGTTAGATTGTAAACAGTCTGTTGCTGCTTATTGTTCTGACTGTTATTGTATTTATTAAGATTTTTATTATTGTTAAAATAGTTTTATTGTAGAGTGCTGTTTATTTAAAATATCATCCAAATGGGTCACTTTTATTTATTACTACAATACTGTACAGTACAAACGTATTTTTGGCATATTTTCAAAATAAACATTTTGTAAGTCTTTATTTTGTCCTTTTTTTTTGTACCAAAAATAAACCGAAAATAAACCGAACCGAGCCCTCCTTGTAGTTGAACCGAACCGAAATGTGATTTTAGCATACCGTTACACCCCTAGTATTTTAGTTGATGTTTTTCTTAGTTCATATCTTAGATCTTACAAATGTTTTTATTTTACTTTGTACATTTTATTGTTGGATGTACAGTAACTGGGACCCTGTGTACATAATCTTGTTTCATCACATGTACCACATGTGGTGTGAATGACAATAAAGAATCTCTGACTCTGACTCTGACTAAATTGTCCCTAGGTGAGAGTGAGAGAGTGAATGGTTGTTTGTCTTGATTGTCTCTGTGTGTCCCAGTGATGGACTGGACCTGGCCAGGGTGCCCCCCACCTCTCGCACAGTGATGGCTGGACATGGGCACCAGTGACAACCCCTCCTCCCGCCCCCCCCAAAAAAAAGAAACAGGTAAAGATGATGGAAATATATACCGTAGGTTGCTATTTTCCACATTCTGCTCTTTTTCATCCTTACCACTTTATCCATTTGCTTCAATACAGTTACCTCAGCAAAAGTTAAGACATGGCTATCTCTTCTGAATGAAGCAAGCATGGCCAGTCCTACCTTGAATTCCATGGCCATGCATTCTTGTTTTTATCTCCGGTTTTAGCCATAATTATCAATGGACTTTTTTTGGTAATCTTTAAAATGCCATCAAATGTTATTTTTCATTTATATTAAAGTATACAAATTTCACTGAGGTGATCTGTTTAGCCTGAACACAAGTGACAGTTTGACTGATGGACAATTTAAATAAGGTTTACTGTATTTCTTTAGAGTCACATCATTGCCATGGTTAGCTAAACTGACC
This sequence comes from Garcialebias charrua, assembly GCA_038048925.1. Classification (NCBI taxonomy): domain Eukaryota; kingdom Metazoa; phylum Chordata; class Actinopteri; order Cyprinodontiformes; family Rivulidae; genus Garcialebias; species Garcialebias charrua. The sequence continues at coordinate 45,525 of JBBPBX010002486.1, forward strand.
TTTGTTATAGCCTAACTCGAGGAACCCAGATTAGTATGAGACCCGGAACGAGACAGACACAGGCAGGTACAAAATAACACTGTTAATTATTTACCATGAGTAAGAATTTGTGAAGCTTCTCTGCAGCTCCTGAAAGAGGGAGAAGATGGTCAGAGGGGGGTTGCAAGAGAACAGGCAGTAATTAGGCCCGAGCAGCTAAGCGCTGCGAAGGCCTATTGTAATTGTAGTGTTTATTATTATTTTTTATTTATTTTATTATTATGATTATTCTTCCGCCAAATGAATTGGCCTTTTGGGAGCTTTATCATATACGAAAACTCACCAAATTTGAGAGTTGTAGTTCAATTCTCTCCTTCTTTCCCAGAAACGGTCGTCAATAGTGATGGCGAGGTTGATTAATTGATCAAAACTCCCAGGTTCATCCCTAGTGGCAATCTGATCCTTGAAGTTATCAGACAGAGAGTTTAGAAAGATACCTTGTAAGGCTAGCTCGTTCCATCCAATCTGGGTGGCGAGGATCTGGAATTCCAAGGCATATTCAGAGACAGCACAACGGCCCTGACGTAGGCTTAACAGACGCTTTATGGCATTTGGTATCTGCAGGGGGCGATCAAAGATCCAACAAAATTTTTTCAGAAGTGGTTCGT
>JBBPBX010002486.1:49786-65002 GCA_038048925.1 Garcialebias charrua
ATATATATGTATGTGTATATATATATATATATATATATATATATATATACATCCTGTAGTCAAAATTTTTAGAAATGTCATCATTTAAAATGTAACAAATATCCTTGTTAGATAAATAAATATCCTTTCATAATCTATTTACTCAAATAAGCCACTCTGAGGACACAAGAAGATTTTTAGCTGGTCTTTACTTGCAAGGGTAGATAGTCACGATAAGGTTTTCACAGATGTACCGTATTTTTCAGACTATAAGGTGCACTTAAAATCATAATTTTCTCGAAAATTGACAGCGAGCTTTATAATCAGGTGCGCCTTGTGTATTAATTCTGGTTGTGCTTACTGACCTCAAACTGATTTTATGTGGTTTTTGTGAATGAATGGAATACATTTTGACATATCTAACTCTTTTGTTTCGCTTTATGTGCCTTATAATCCAGTGCGCCTTATGTATGAAAACAGACCCGTTCATTATTGCGCCTTATAATCCGGTGCGCCTTGTAGTCCAAAAAATACGGTACAAAAATTACAAGCCTCGTCGGTGATAATGTGCTCCGGACAGTGAGGCAGGAAGTGCTTTATAATACACAATTATCAGACAGAAGCCAGGTGAAGACGACCTCGGCTAGACGAGGAGAAGGCCTTAGAGTTATCAGGTGCGCCTGCAGGCTCCTCTCTGAGGAGACAAAAGACTCTGATCTCGCACACATGGTTCAACATTAATTTAACACTAATTAATGATAAACATCCATCACTTTGACCTAAAGTCCCCTGACAATCCTGTTTTGAATTTAAGCCATTATCAGGTGTAAAAAAATATAGAGCGGAGATATTTTTACCGTTGTGTTGCTTGATTTATTTTTTATCTTCTAATTGTTAAAGAAACTGGGAGCCGCTACCGAAGTCTTGAAACAAATGTTTTCACATTTAATACAGAAGTGAAGAAGCAGTTGTGATGGAGGATTTTAGATTATGGTGTCAGGGGAGTTTTGGTAAAGGTTTATACTGCTTATGTTAAATTAATGTTGAACCATGTGTGTGAGTTCAGAGGGTTGTTTTCCTCACAGAGAGGAGCCTGCAGGAACCCGACACCTCCAAGTCTGTGAGCTGAGAGGCCAAGGTCATCGTGCTGATACGCGTGTATAAAAACACTTCTTTTTATACTGTCCGGCGCAGATCCTTACGACCGGACTTCAGTGACACGTGTGCAAGCCTGTGGCGACGAGCTGTCCTAGCAAGGAAACTCGGTATAAAATCTTCTGTCTTCGTGTGCGGCTCCTTTTAAGTAAGATAACGAGAGGATCTTTTTATCCAACATAAGGCATCTAGTGTGGTTCAAGTGATTGCACTGGCCTTCACTTCAGGCAAACCAGCGTAACAACATTTTTTAACACTTTGTTATAATTAGGGGTTGAACGAGTACATAATTTTTATATTGACATTAACATAATAATACTCGAGTAGAGCTCGAGTAGTTGATGATGTCATAGGATCTCAAGATGCAAAAAATAATTAACTAATTAAAACCGCAAAAAAAAAAAGAAAAAAAGTAATTTATTATTTACAAAAAAAGACCAACAAAACATTGGGAGCATATATTAGGCTCCTACCATTTATCTTACAGCAAATAAGTCACAGGAAACCCAAAACTGTTAGTTATTATTATTAAGCTGCAAAAGTGAAAAAAATGTGCGGCACGTCAAAAACGAAACTAAAAACAGTGGGGCGGTTGACCACCCCGCACCACCGCCTGTGGTGCTGCGCATTAGGTTTAGTTTTAGAGATTAATATGTTTATAGGTTTTTATAGGTTTAGAGATTAATATTTTTTGCCATTTATTTGTGAAACAAGGTCAGAGGAAGCTGGTTCTGGTTCGGTCGATTGGACCCGGTGTTACATCACATTCTGTGACCTGCAACAGTTCATGCAACACCGCCCCAAACGGTCACATTATACAGTGGTCACAGAATATGGTGTAACACCGGTTCGCAACGCTCCAAACAGGAAGTTGATTCTTTTTTCTTTCTTTTTTTTTGAAGTTGATTCGTTTTCTGTTCTGTAACTGTGACGTGATGACGTCACTACGAATACTCGACGTGAAATTAAAGAACTTGATAGAGGTCCAAGTAATCAATGTGTCGATTACTCGACTAGTCTGTTAAAGCCCTAGTTATAATGTGTGAACACTTTTTGGCACTGTCTTGCAAAAAGAATCGTCTCATAAGCTGCTCCAAAAACAACGTATGCTGCTCACCGTCACCTGTGCCTACTTTGTAATAAACACGTAAATAAGATTCATCATTTATTTTAGTTTTTGATTTTAAAAAAATCAAAGGAGGGAAATTTCTGGTCCGTGAACTGAAATTCTGGATCGGAGAAACGGGGTTCCCCAGTGACTGTGGAGATCAAGGAACACTTGGAAAAAGTGTTTCACATTTTCCAGACAGAAAACTCAATAAATTTGAACAACAATCTGGCGATTAGAAGATGATCTTACTGAGATTTCGACGTGTGCGCGTATTAAAGCTAGTATTAGCATCATGGAGTCCACGTTCTGCTTAGTACACGTGTCCTTACTGATTACCGTATTTTCCGGAATATAGGTTGCGGCTTTTTATCATTTTTGCATGCACTGCGACCTATATTTAGGTGCGACCTATTTATGGCTTTTTATCACTGAAAAGCGGAAATGCTCTGTATGGGTGCGCGCTTGGTGTTATTTATGTTCTAAAATAAGCTGATTTGTAATCATTTATCAACAAAAATTAAACAGAGACACACTAACATATATATTCAGCTAACAATTTTTTTAGGCGTTTCTGTACTGTAGTTAAATTTGAATGAAACGCAGGGTTTCCGCCCGCTGCGCGTGCACGTATTGTTTCATCAGTCGTAGTGAAACAAATTTTTTAATCCAGCTCATTTCACAATTACGTTCATTTATTAAGGAAAAGTTTAGCTCAGACACATATTTGCTATAATTTTTATCAAACAAATAATTGTTTTTAAGTGTTAATCTTCTTAAAAGCCTTGCTGTGCGCTCCTGTGGCAGACATTTGCAGCAGAGCTAAACACGGTCCACATTTTGACGTAGGTGCGACCTATATTCAGGTGCGACCCATATATGGATTTTTCCAAATTTTGGGCAATAATTGGACAATGCGACCTATATTCCGGTGCGACCTATATTCCGGAAAATACGGTAGCTTTGGTGGCTTTTTAGTAACGGATCGTTTTTTCTGCAACTTTCAACCTCCGTTCCGTGAGTTGAATAGTGAGACGTGACAACAACGCTGCAGGCCTGCACTGAACGAGCAGAACAAAAACAGCTAAAACACCGTGGGAAGAATCTACGGTAGTCCTTATTTTACAAACTTGGCAACCGTCAAGTTCAAACTGTAATTTTTCTCCAACAGAACCTGCATTTTTAATGAGTACAAGCAGCAACATGCTGTGTATTGATCATCATTAATAGTAACAGGCTGTTAAGTGGGTGGAATGAGTTTGTAAAAAAAAAAGAAAGTGTTACGTACCTATGAGAGGGACAGAGTCGGATGTGGCGGGCATGATTTCTGCCACCAGCAGCATGAAAACGGTGAGCGACAGCAGCACGGTGATACCTGCAGGCAGACAGACAGTTCCTAATGCTTTAGCTACATTTAGTTACGCAATCAATAATGTGGTTTGGTCGCCTCCCTGGAGTCGTTTTTGCCTCTTTGTGAGGAACTCCACCGCTACGTTTTGACAAATGGTCAGGCCCATGATGAGATCGGGTTCGATTTATGGAAATGACCAGCTAATGCTAAAACGCCAAATTACCTCAGGTTGTTTTGTTCTTCTGCAGCCTAAAGGCTCTCACACACACCAAACAGCCTCTCCCTTAAACAGTTCAGGCTCTGATTGTAAAAAAAACACCTCATATACGATGCAGCTGTGAAACTCGTCTGGGTTTAAAGCAGAATTTAACAAGTGCCTCACTGGCTTAACTGCCCTCGGTTTGAACATTCAATTAAACTCCTGATCTGGGGGATAAAATATGATCAGCTTGATGATGTTAGGTGGATTAAAAATCCTTCATTATGTTTCCACTTTTAAAGCTCAGTCACTTTGTCCCAGCGTCTCTCCTCCATCAACTGGAAATGGCAACAGAGTATTTTCTTGGAAGGCAGTGTGTAAGCTCTCCTACGTAATCAATTCACTAGGTTTAATTACATCAATAGGTTAATTGACCGCATGTGTAAGGCTTCCCTCCCCTCCCTCGTTGGTAAAAAGCTGCATAATGCTCCTTTCACTGAGCTTTGACAATGCTATTAAGGCCGACGCCCACTCAGAGATGAGTCAAACAGGATTTTTAAACATCATAATTACTGTATCTCTCTAAATTACGGGGTTTATTCAGCGTCGCAAAGATAATGAGATGTTGGCGAGCACGAGGCTGCTGACGATTCTTTTAGCTTGAATACTTGAAACTTTCAGTAGGACCCGAAAGATGGTGAACTATGCCTGGGCATGGGCGAAGCCAGAGGAAACTCTGGTGGAGGCCCGCGGTCGTCCGACCTGGGTATAGGGGCGAAAGACTAATCAAACCATCTAGTACAGGGGTCACCAACCTTTTCGAAACTGAGAGCTACTTCGTGGGTACGGAGTCATACAAAGGGCACCAGTTTGATAAACTCTTCGGAAATAACAAAGCGTAAATTGAAAAAAAAAAAGTATAATAAACATATTTTTAAGGACATATTTTTAAGATAGACATTTTAAAATATATATAAATACAAAAAAAGAATAACAACTGAATAAAATGAAAATTTAAATGCAGCTTAGTAGTGAGTTGTGCTATTTTTAGAACAGGTCCGGGGGCACCTCAAATGGTCCTTGGGGGCACCCGGGTGCCCGCGGGCACCGTATTGTTGACCCCTGATCTAGTAGCTGGTTCCCTCCAAAGTTTCCCTCAGGAATACTGGCACTCGGAGCCTCGCAGTTTTATCCGGTAAAGCGAACGACTAGAGAGGTCTTGGGGTCGAAAGGTTGAATAAAATGTACATGTTCATTTTCACAGAACCCAAGATGACATATCCCCAAGTAGCTTTTTATGTCTTGTAAAAGTGTTCTGAAACTCAACAGGAGTCAATTAGTGGGAATCAGGCCACAGAGGAAAATAAATTCTCACCCTGGAGGAGCTGAGGGAAAATTCTGTTTGATATTTTTGTTCTTAAATGACTGAAAGTGTTTGAGTTCAGAGCAGAATTTCTTGCATTAGTTGACTCGTTATTTCAGTGCTGCAAAACTGAGATAAAAGAGTCTGGAGTGTTTATTGTTCTGACGACATCTTTGATTTTAAAACGGGGTGAGACTATTAAAACTTAGCTTCCTGTCTCCTTCACCCAGTTATGGTGTCATTTGCCTGTCTCCCTTTTCTTCCGTCGTCTCTTTCTCTGCTCTGCCATCCTCTCATCTTCTCCTAAACCGTCGCTCGTCTTTTTGCTGTCTTCCCACACTGATTGCTCTCTTCTCCTCCACTACGGTTTTCTCGTGTGCCCGTTTAGTTATCCGGTAATCCCTCTCCTCTCTCTGCTCCCCCTCCCCCATAGCCTCTTTGTGCCTCCTGATAATCTCCTGTGGCATTCGTGTACCCCCGTTCTAAAGTGGTCTACTTTTAGTTTGTCTATATTCATACACGTTCAGCCCAAGAGCGCTGATGTCGTTTTAAGTTTATGGGATCTTGCTTGCTTTATTTTTTTTAAGTCTAAAACCTGCACTTGCATACATTTATCCTTTCTGTTTGATGTCTTGTTTGGTACCCTTCTAGTTCTGGGTCAGGAACTTTAAACATTCAATCTGGTAGACTTAGAGCCATCAGAAGAAAAAATAACTCCTTTTTAACCGACATGAAAATGCTCCGATGGATGCAACGCATTAGTCTTAAAGATCACATCCATCCATTCATCCATCCATCCATCCATTTTCTTCCGCTTATCCGGGGTCGGGTCGCGGGGGTAGCAGCCTAAGTAGGGAGGCCCAGACTTCCCTCTCCCCAGCCACTTGGAGCAGCTCCTCTGGGGGAATCCCAAGGCGTTCCCAGGCCAGCCGAGAAACATAGTCCCTCCAGCGTGTCCTGGGTCTTCCTCTGGGTCTCCTCCCGGTGGGACATGCCCGGAACACCTCACCAGGGAGGCGTCCAGGAGGCATCCTAACCAGATGCCCGAGCCACCTCAACTGGCTCCTCTCGATGTGGAGAAGCAGCGGCTCTACTCCGAGTCCCTCCCGGATGACTGAGCTTCTCACCCTATCTCTAAGGGAGAGTCCAGCCACCCTGCGGAGAAAACTCATTTCAGCCGCTTGTATCCGAGATCTTGTTCTTTCGGTCATAACCCAAAGCTCATGACCATAGATGAGGGTGGGAACGTAGATCGATCGGTAAATTGAGAGCTTTGCCTTTTGACTCAGCTCTCTCTTCACCACGACAGACCGGTACAGCGCCCGCTTCACTGCGGACGCTGCACCTATCCGCCTATCGATCTCACGCTCCAGTTTTCCCTCATTCGTGAACAAGATCCCGAGATACTTAAACTCCTCCACTTGGGTAAGGACCTCCTCCCCGACCCGGAGAGGGCACGCTACCCTTTTCCGGCTCAAGACCATGGCCTCGGATTTGGAGGAACTGATCCTCATCCCGGCCGCATCACATTCAGCTGCAAACCGCTCCAGCGAAAGCTGTAGATCACGAGCTGATGAAGCCAATAGGACCACATCATCTGCAAAAAACAGAGAAGCGATTCTAAGGCCACCAAAACGGATCCTCTCAACACCTTGGCTGCGCCTAGAAATTCTGTCCATAAAAGTTATAAACAGAATCGGTGACAAAGGGCAACCTTGGCGGAGTCCAACTCTCACCGGAAACGAGCCTGACTTACTGCCGGCAATGCGGACCAAGCTCTGACACCGGTCGTACAGGGACCTAACAGCCCATATCAATGGGCCTGGTACCCCATACTCCCGGAGTACCCCCCACAGAACCCCCCGAGGGACGCGGTCGAATGCCTTTTCCAAGTCTACAAAGCACATGTAAACTGGTTGGGCAAACTCCCACGCACCCTCCAGGACCCTGTTGAGGGTGTAGAGCTGGTCTAGTGTTCCACGACCAGGACGAAAACCACACTGCTCCTCCTGAATCCGAGGTTCGACTATCCGACGGACCCTCCTCTCCAGAACCCCTGAATAGACCTTACCAGGGAGGCTTAAGAGTGTGATCCCTCTATAGTTGGAACACACCCTACGGTCCCCCTTTTTGAATAGGGGAACCACCACCCCAGTCTGCCAATCCAAGGGAACTGCCCCCGATGTCCACGCGATATTGCAGAGTCGCGTAAGCCAACACAACCCCACAACATCCAGAGCCCTAAGGAACTCAGGACGAATCTCATCCACCCCCGGAGCCTTGCCACCGCGGAGCTTTTTAACCACCTCGGCGACCTCAGCACCAGAGATTGGAGAGCCCGACCCAAAGTCCCCAGGCTCCGCTTCCTCAGTGGAAGACGTGCCAGTAGGATTGAGGAGGTCTTCGAAGTATTCCGCCCACCGACTCACAACATCCCGAGTTGAGGTCAACAGCACGCCATCCCCACCATAAATGGTGTTGGTCGCGTACCGCTTTCCCCCCCTGAGACGCCGGATGGCGGACCAGAATCGCCTCGAAGCCGTACGGAAGTCATCACATCCAATCGACCGAAATCCTGCGTCGAGCTGGCTTATGTGCGATTAAGGACGCATGCCGGCGACACCGTTTGTGGTGGTTCGGTCATGTTAAACGAAGTGAAAACAGTGCTATACTTGCTATTGCAAACCTTGAAGTACCTGGCACCCGTCCCAAAAGCCGCCCGAAAAAGACCTGGGCGCAAACGACTCAACAAGATCTGAAAGCGTTGAACCTCAATGAACTGGACGCAACTGACCGCCTAATCTGGCGTCAAAAACTTGGCGACAAAGAAGCAACGTCCCACCCCAGAATTGGGAAAACGGTCGATAAACGAAGATAGGTAGGTAGGTAGGTAGGTAGGTAGGTAGGTAGGTAGGTAGGTAGGTAGGTAGGTAGGTAGGTAGGTAGGTAGGTAGGTAGGTAGGTAGGTAGGTAGGTAGGTAGGTAGGTAGGTAGGTAGGTAGGTAGGTAGGTAGGTAGGTAGGTAGGTAGGTAGGTAGGTAGGTAGGTAGGTAGGTAGGTAGGTAGGTAGGTAGGTAGGTAGGTAGGTAGGTAGGTAGGTAGGTAGGTAGGTAGGTAGGTAGGTAGGTAGGTAGGTAGGTAGGTAGGTAGGTAGGTAGGTAGGTAGGTAGGTAGGTAGGTAGGTAGGTAGGTAGGTAGGTAGGTAGGTAGGTAGGTAGGTAGGTAGGTAGGTAGGTAGGTAGGTAGGTAGGTAGGTAGGTAGGTAGGTAGGTAGGTAGGTAGGTAGGTAGGTAGGTAGGTAGGTAGGTAGGTAGGTAGGTAGGTAGGTAGGTAGGTAGGTAGGTAGGTAGGTAGGTAGGTAGGTAGGTAGGTAGGTAGGTAGGTAGGTAGGTAGGTAGGTAGGTAGGGTAGGTAGGTAGGTAGGTAGGTAGGTAGGTAGATAGATAGATAGATAGATAGGTAGGTAGGTAGGTAGGTAGGTAGGTAGGTAGGTAGGTAGGTAGGTAGGTAGGTAGGTAGGTAGGTAGGTAGGTAGGTAGGTAGATAGGTAGGTAGACAGATAGATAGATAGATAGATAGATAGGTAGGTAGACAGATAGATAGATAGATAGATAGATAGATAGATAGATAGATAGATAGATAGATAGATAGATAGATAGATAGATAGATAGATAGATAGATAGATACAGTAGATAGAAGACAGGATTTCTGCACTGATTAACCACTGAAATGTAAACACAATTATTTTTTTTCTTTCATCTTGTAGTAAAGTTTTGAAAACTAGTGGATGTTGACATTTCCAATAGAAAAAATTGCTGCTCCTTATAAATATCGACTCGTCTCATCTAGAAGATTGGACAGTGAGACCAATCCAACACAACAGGACTTCTCAAAGTTGGAAAATTTATCGAAAGTATAACATCCATCCATCTTTTACCGTAATTTCCGCCGTACTTGTCGCACCACCCTATAAGCCACATCAGTCCAAATATGTCTAAAAAAGTGGAAAAATCCATAAATATTTTTGCTTCGCCGTATACGTCGCATCTATTATGTGTCACCGCTGACAACCCGGAAATGTGGACTGAACCTGGAAATGTGGGCCGGTGTTGTGCCAAAAATCAATGGGCTGCCAAATGGGCGGCCACGGGAACATGCACAGGAGGACTTTAGCAAGACTTTAACAAGATTAACACTTAAAAACAATTGTTTGTTTGCTCGAAATTTTAGAAAAGGTGTGTATCAGTCTAACTTTTGCTTAATAAATGCACTTTAACGGTCAAATCAGCTGTATTTCAAAACCCGATTCGCGTAAGCGTGCATGTGCAGATGGGCGAGCCGGTCCAAGCAGCAAGCAGAACGAAGGTGGGGAGTATGGCAAGCCAACTGTGTCAATAATAGCTGGTGAAGATTCTCAATCATCAAGGACATGGTAAGACAAAAATAATAAAGTATAAAGTAAAGTATAATAAATAAAGTCCAGTTGTTTTTATCTTGAACTTTTTTGAATTTGTCATTATAGCCACATTTTCCTATTACATGATACAATGGCATGCCTTACCGCTATTACTGCTCTGCTGCCATCAAAAACTCTATTTCAAAATCAGAACATCTTCTCATCCCCCTTAACAATTCTCTGCTATCCCCCTCCCCTCAGGTCAAGAGTCTCGTGTCATCCTCGACACCACTCTCTCCTTCACTTCACACATCAACAATATTACTCGGTCTGCCTATTTCCACCTCCGTAATATTAACCGTCTCCGTCCTTCTCTCACACCCCGCTCCACAGCCATCCTGGTGCACAGTCTTGTGACTTCCCGTATCGATTACTGCAACTCCCTTCTCTACGGCCTCCCCAACAAATCTCTCCACAAGTTACAGATGGTCCAGAACTCAGCTGCCCGTGTCATCACTCAAACCTCCTACTATAACCACATCACTCCTGTCCTGCAGCAGCTCCACTGGCTCCCGGTTAAATCACGCATCATCTTCAAAATTCTACTTCTCACGTTCAAAGCTATCCACAACCTTGCCCCTCCTACAAATCTCCATCCCATCACGCTCTCTCAGATCCTCCTCTTCACTACATCTCCATGTACCCTCTGCCCGCCTCTCCACCATGGGGAGCAGGGCCTTCACCTGCTCTGCCCCTCACCTCTGGAACGCTCTACCGCCAGACCTTCGAAACACCACCTCCCTTTCTCTGTTCAAGACTGCTCTGAAAACACTTCTCTTTAGACTAGCTTATCATTAATTTTACTAAATGTATTTTAAATTATTTTGTATTTCATATTCTTTATGTATTTTATATTTCAATTTGTTACTGCTGATGTTTAAACTGTGTTTGTTTGTTAAGTGTCCTTGGGTGTCCTGAAAGGCGCTTTTAAATAAAATGATTATTATTATTATTATAAGTGACTGAAAATGTTACTGTTCAATTTTTTTCTGTCAGAATGAATGAAAACGGTTATATCTCTGCCAAAAAATGGTTTATAAATATGTGAAAAAAAATCCATAAATACGTTGCTTCTGCCTATAAGTCGCAGGGCATGTAAATGATGAAAAAAATGTGACTTATAGGGCGAAAAGTACGGTAACTGCTTCTCTTTTCCAGATCACGGGGAGTTACTTACTACCTATTTCCAGTAGTCACAATTTGAGAGACGGGGTACGCAAGGGACAGGTTATAAGTCAGGGACACACGGAGACAAATGAGACAACCACTCACACCTAGGGACAACTTAGAGTTACCAGTTCACCTAACATGCTTCTTTGATTTATAGGAGGAAACTGGAGTACCAAGAGAAAACCCTTGAATCCCAAAATCCACACAGAATGACCAGGAGGTGAACCTGTGACCTTCTAGCTGTGAGGTGACAGCTCTAACCACTGCACCACCATGCTCCCTGAAATGATAACAGTCTTTTTAATGATAACTGACTACATGTACACTTTCCTGGGAGTCCATATTGAGGGGAATCTGAGCTGGAGCGTGAACACCTCTGAGTAGCTGAAAAAGGCCCAACAGAGACTGCACTTCCTGAGAGTGCTCATGAGGAACAACGTCACTCAGAGACCGCTGGTGTCTTTCTACCAGTTCCCCATAGAGAGCATCTTAACATACTGCATCACTGTATCTTATCTGCACAGTGGCTCAGAGGAAAGCGCTCCAGAGAGTTAGTGACACAGCCCAGAAGATCGTGGGCTGCCTTCTTCTCTCACTGGAAGATCTTAACACAGTTCCTGCTGCATAGGAAAAGCCCACATCTTAAAGGACACGTCTCACCCTGGACATGATCTGTTTAAGCTGGTACCATCAGGGTAGAGGGTGCAGATCAATCAAGACAAGAACAGATTTAAAAATAGTTTTTATCCATCAGCCAGTAATGAACTTAACAAAAGCTGTAATAATAAGTGAATAAGTGGGATGAGGGACAACTAGTGTAATATCATTCTGCTTGTGTTTGGAGTGTTTAAAATCTGTAACTATTACCTTTTATACAGTTTTTTTATTTTTTTATTTTTGCTTTGTTTTAAATTACACTGTTTTTACTTTCGCTCTGGGAAGCAAACCTAAATTTCATTGTAGGTGCCATGACGTTAAAGGTCTATTCTATTCTTTATAAATGTAGGACACTAAAAAAACTGCTTCTCCTGTCACCAGGAGTGACCCCACCTAGAACAAACTGTGCATCCATGGAAACAGCAAAGCACCAGAAAACTCAACAGTTCACTAAAATGCTTTCAATTTAGCTCCACGCATAAAAAAAAATAAAAAAGCGATGGATAAAAAAATGGCGGAAATGGAAGGACACTAAGAAGGTTCTCCAGAAAAACATCTGTCATGTTTCTAGTCATTCCTAGATGTGAGTGAGAGTGAAATGCTGTCTTATTTGTCTCTGTGATGGACTTGCGACTTGTCCTGGGTGTCCCCCACCACTCACACATTGACTGCTGGACATGGGCGCCAGTGACCCCCCACGACCCGAAAAAGGAAGAAGCGGGTAAAGATATTGGATGGATGGAGTCAAACTGAGTCACCTTTGGTAATTTACAAAGATTTGACAAAAGAACAGGGAACAAGTTGTGTCTCTGTGACATTTTGCTGCTAACAATGTGTCTAAAGAGCCTGCATGTATATCAATTTGGTTCGTTGTGGCATTGTCTGCTGTGTGTCGACACAACACTGCTTCACCCTGTGAGTTTAGAAGCCTTTTTATGTTCAAACGATAAAAAGGAATAGAGTTAAGAGGCTTAAAAACAGAAAACAAACTGGACTGAAATTAAAAAAGCCGAGTTCAAAGAAAAACTCTGGAAGAGCTTCAGCTCATACTTTCAAGAAAGCCTGGTTCCTCGGTGACAAGTTTTCAAAAGAAAGGGACGACTTTATACTTTTACACAGTACTGTTTACTTTAAAATGAACACTACTTAGCAGAATCATTACTGCTATCTTCCTGACAATGGCTGGATAGTTTACACACAATTAAAACAAAAACATAATCAATGTGCATTATACATCAGTGTCTCACTGGTGCTTCACAACAAGCATTAATACCACAACAGACCTAATGTTGATAACAAAATCAGCTGTGTCTTTAAAGAAAAAGAGAGACTTAAATGTCTCTTGATAATGGCCCAGTTTTAGGGTGTTAAATCAAGATGCACCAGGAACTTTGGTTCAAACTGCTCAATAATTAACGTTCATTTCATCAAAGATCCTCCTCATTAGGCTTCGCTCATCAACAGCAAGAAAGAGCCTCTGGTGTGGGATGCTACTGCTCATAGCTTGCACTCTACATACTATTTAGAGATCTGGTGTCAGAAAGACATAAAATGACAACTGTTTGTATCCTTTTAATGAAACTGTGCTATAGTTATGTTTTAGATTAAGCTCATTTATTAAGAGAATTCAATTCACTTTATTTATATAGTGCCAAGTCACAACAGTAGTCACTCTCAGGGCTCTGAACAGAAACATTCATATATACATATATATATATATATATATATATATATATATATATATATATATATGTATATATATATATATATATATATATATATATATATATATATATATACAAGCCCAAAACCAGAAAAGTTGGCACGTTGTGCAAATCGCAAATAAAAACAGAATACAATGACTTGCAAATCTTTTTCAACCCATATTCAACTGAATAGAATGCAAAGACAATATATTTAATGTTCGAACGGAGAAACTTTATTTTGTTTTGCAAATAACCATTAACTTAGAATTCAATGGCAGCAACACATTGCAAAAAAGTTGGCACAGGGACATATTTACCACTGTGTTACATCGCCTTTCCTTTTAACAACACTCAGTAAACGTTTGGGAACTGAGGAGACCAATTTTTGAAGCTTTTCAGGTGGAATTCTTCCCCATTCTTGCTTGATGTACAGCTTAAGTTGTTCAACAGTCCGGGGTCTCCGTTGTCGTATTTTACGTTTCATAATGCGCCACACATTTTCAATGGGGGACAGGTCTGGACTGCAGGCAGGCCAGGGGAGGACCCGCACTCTTTTGCTACGAAGCCACGCTGTTGTAACACGTGCAGAATGTGGCTTGGCATTGTCTTGCTGAAATAAGCTGGGGCGTCCATGAAAAAGACGTCGCTTGGATGGCAGCATATGTTGCTCCAAAACCTGTATGTACCTTTCAGCATTAATGGTGCCTTCACAGATGTGTAAGTTACCCATGCCTTGGGCACTAATGCACCCCCATACCATCACAGATGCTGGCTTTTGAACTTTGCGCCTATAACAGTCCTGATGGTTCTTTTCCTCTTTGGTCCGTAAGACACGACGTCCACAGTTTCCAAAGACAATTTGAAATGTGGACTCATCAGACCACAGAACACTTTTCCACTTTGCATCAGTCCATCTCAGATGAGCTCGGGCCCAGCAAAGCCGGCGGCGTTTCTGGATCTTGTTGATGAATGGCTTTTGCTTTGCATAGTAGAGCTTTAACTTGCACTTACAGATGTAGCGACGAACTGTAGTTACTGACAGTGGTTTTCTGAAGTATTCCTGAGCCCATGTGGTGATATCTTTTACACACTGATGTCGGTTTTTGATGCAGTACCGCCTGAGGGATCGAAGGTCACGGGCATTCAATGTTGGTTTTCGGCCTTGCCCCTTACGTGTAGTGATTTCTCCAGATTCTCTGAACCTTTTGATGATATTACGGACCGTAGATGGTGAAATTCCTAAATTCCTTGCAATAGCTCGTTGAGAAAAGTTGTTCTTGAACTGTTCGACAATTTGCCCACGCATTTGTTCACAGAGTGGTGACCCTCGCCCCATCCTTCTATGTGGATGACTGAGCATGTCAAGGAAGCTGCTTTTATACCCAATCATGGCACCCACCTGTTCCCAATTTGCATGTTCACCTGTGGGATATTCCAAATAAGTGTTTGATGAGCATTCCTCAAATTTCTCTGTCTTCTTTGTCACTTGTGCCAGCTTTTTTGAAACATGTTGCAGGCATCAAATTCCAAATGAGCTAATAATTGCAAAAAATAACAAAGTTTACCAGTTCGAACGTTAAGTATGTGGTCTTTGCAGTGTGTTCAATTGAATATAGGTTGAAAAAGATTTGCAAGTCATTGTATTCTGTTTTTATTTGCGATTTCCACAACGTGCCAACTTTTCTGGTTTTGGGCTTGTATATATATTATATATGTATATATATGTATATATATATATATATATATATATATATATGTGTATATATATATATGTATATATATATATATATATATATATATATATATATGTATATATATATATGTATATATATATATATATATATATATATATATATATATATATATATATATATATATATATATATATATTATATATATATATATATATATATATATATATATATATATATATATATATATATATATATATATATATATATATATATATATATATATATATATATATATATATATATATGTATATATATATATATATATATATATATATATATATATATATATATATATATATATATATATATATATATATA
>JBBPBX010002486.1:75326-90277 GCA_038048925.1 Garcialebias charrua
GCAGAGATGCGTCTCTACCTTTAATTTCCCTGAAAACTCACAAAGTTCTCTGAGAGTCAGTTTCAGGTGTTTGTAGTTTATCACAAATATCTGCTAAATTCAATTCTACACTTGTTTTAACAACAACAAGACGTTGTGGCTATTTGGATGAGCTAAACTTAATTATTGTACTCTAGTGATAAATGAGCAAATGTGAAAAATAAATAGTATGAGCTGAAACTGTGAAATAGGATCCCCTTGAATTATATTAAGGGAGACGAGACATCTATTAATTGAACTTACTGTTATTTTTACTCCAACCTCTATGTTTAGGGGAAAAAAATCAGTCAAAAAGATTTTTTTTTTCTGTTTTAATCCATACGTTTGTTACCTTGTTACCAAGATATATTTAGAAACCTTTAGTCAAACAAAGCGGCGGAGATTTTTCTTCTCGTGTTGCTCAGAGCAATCCCAGTTTCAGAGCTCCTAAAATAAAACGACTCCTTCCCAAGCAGGCGTTACAAGAGCTCTGGACAAGATGACTTTGTTGTAAATGTCACCCAATTGAGATAAGAGCTAAAAAAAACTTTTATTCTGAAATGCCATTAATCCAGACAAAACAAGACCTCTGCAAACACAAGATCAGCAGACACCTGGGATGCACTTTATTTACTTCACGTCAATCTCGCGCTTCATTCCTGCCACTCACACACACGAAGCCTTTTACAAGTTGTCAATGAGATCCACGAACAATGGCAACCAGACCACTCCTGTTTTATTTGTTTCCATTTCCCCTCTTTTTATTGTTTTTAAACAGAGTCTAAACTCTCATCCATCTCATTTTTTTTTAACACTGAGCTCTTATTTGCTTCTTTCTCTAACTACCTCTGATCTAGCCCGCAGCATAAAGGGACTGTAGATACATTCAGCTGCAACCTATCAATAAATCTGGCCTCTCAACAGAATTGAAAGTGTGGCTCTTGGAGCTCACAGCCCGTGTCTTTTACTGTAGTGGGTAGTTTCAGCTCTAACCCCCCAGCTGCACAAGGATTCATGCTGAAGCTACTTTAATCTGGGGGAGCCTGAAAAAACACAAAGCAACGACCCCTGGAAACCCAGAGGAGTCGTTACCTTCACAGCCTCACAGCGGTCTTGTGTTTAGGTCGAGGCAGGAAGGGAGGATATTTATAGACGTTAGAGCAAACCAGAAATGCTGTTTTATTGATGAAATATTAATGTTTAGTGTTCAAGCACTACACAGTGAGGTGGACCTCTGGAAAATGAGGCGAACAAAAGAACAACATAAAGGATTAGGGGTGCAGGAAAAAAAATCAATTTTTTAAAAGAATCTAGATTCTTAGTCCTGGCGATTCAGAATCGATTCTAAAAGCCCCAAAATCGATATATATATATTTTTTTTACATTAAAACCCAAAAGATAAAGAAAATAAAACCATATCTCATAGTATATGAAAGAATACATAAAATGAAAGGTGGCAGAAAGAAGAAGAAATCTTATTTTATCTGCCCCTTTTTTCAAAAACAAAACAAGTTCAAACAATCAATTCAAACAATAATCTTCTATAAGTAACAGAGCAAAAAGCTAACCTAATACTGGTTATTTAAGTTACAGAATTTAATGCATTCCTGTATTATTTGTTCCTATTTTTGGTATAAATATCAAACGATGCAAAAAATTTGATACAATAAGGAACCTAAAATTATTGTTTTAAATAAATGTTCCATTTGTTTACATTGTTGTTTATTCTTTTCAGCTTGTCAGTTACAAAACTGAAACTAAATTTATGACAATTTTAATAGAAAAATCGTTTCTGAATCAAAAATCGTTTCTGAATCGAAAAATCGATTTTGAATCGAATCGTGACACCAAAAATCGGAATCGAATCGATTCTCCAGACACTGAGAGATTGCACCCCTATAAAGGATCACATTTTTTATATGACACACAGAGGAGGGACTCACCTGGAGGCAGATACTTGGCAAAGCCGCTGGAGTTCACCAGAACGTTGGTCTTAAAGGTGGAGTCAAAGTCGTCATCTGCACTGAGAATGGACAGGGGGGGAAGAGGAAGTGACATCACCTGCTGATGCGTGCAGATGTTCGCGAGGTCTGCGTTCAGGCGTGTTACCTGTTGTAGAGCAGGATGTCCGGCGTCCAGATCTGATCCGTTGTGAAGCGGAGGTTTTTCACCCCGGGGTGTTCGCTCTGGTTCCACTGGAGGTAGTGGTCGAACCAAGTCTTTAAATGCACACACACACACACACACACACACACACACACACACACACACACACACAGAAAACACACAGAAAACACACTGAGACAGGTGTTACACCAAATTCTGTGACCCATCATATTCTGTGACTACAGGGGGCGACAGAGTACATTCCTCTGTATATACGTCTTGAATAGAAGTGAGCAGAAGAGTACAGTATTACGTAAACTGCGTAGCTCTAGTAAACTGCGTAGCAGTAATGGATATGGTACACTTCCCGAAATATTCTTTCAGTCACATTGATGGGAAAAATATAATGGGTAGGGGTTATAATGGGTATGCTGAACACAGACGTACCATTGCATTCAATTGGGAAGTGTACCATTTCCATTACTGCTACGCAGTTTATTAGAGCTACGCAGTTTACATAAATACTCTTCTTCTCACTGGTCCTCAAG
Source organism: Garcialebias charrua (assembly GCA_038048925.1). Classification (NCBI taxonomy): domain Eukaryota; kingdom Metazoa; phylum Chordata; class Actinopteri; order Cyprinodontiformes; family Rivulidae; genus Garcialebias; species Garcialebias charrua. Next base: position 77,999 of record JBBPBX010002486.1, read on the forward strand.
ACGTACATACAGAGGAATGTACGCTGTCGCCCCCTGTGGTCACAGACTATGATGGGTCACAGAATTTGGTGTAACACCGGCAGATCACGTTGACGTCAACAGAATTGGGTTCATCATTTAAGATGGGTGAAGTTTTTGATTCTGGTCTTGCCTTGTCGTCACGTAAAATGTTTTGAATCAGCAGATAAATGTTATTACACAGAGATAACCTGAACGCAGCTTTTACATTATTTATTTTATTGAGGCATCAACCCCAGATTGCCCCGTGTTAAAAAGTAATTGTCTCTCACCTGTCAAATCATGAATGAACAGTGATTTTAAAAAATAAAAATAAAAAAAGGTTCTGTTTTACCAACCACACCTAGGCCTGATTCATGCCAGACCTGTAGAATCAAGAAGTCACTTCACGAATTGTCAAAAACATGGAACGGTCGCGAACCATCCCACGAGTGACCAGCCAACCAAAATTACTACTTCAAGAGCGCGTCCCCGACTCATCCAGGTGATCACAAACAAATCCAGAACAACATCTGGAGTTCTGCAGGCCTTACTCGCCTCATTTGGTCCAAGTTCAAGTCAATTTTATTGTCATTTCTATCACATGGGGAAACTAAATTATGTACGCAGGGTCCCAGTTACACCTGTAAGAATTAATGAGGAGGTCAATATTAATACTGACCTCTTTATCCTTAATTAATCTACTTATTCAGATTGAATAGTAAATTCACGGATTCTGTTCTTTTTCAGTTTACCCAATATTTCTGTGATCTTTATGATGGATAAATAAACAGAGCCATTAAGTGACAAAGACGTTAACTTAGTTTGATATGTCAAAGAGACACTATCATTTATTTAAAATAAATCAACTAAATTAACACCATTACACTTGATTGACATGATTTCACTTTCTTTCAATTCAAATACGTCAGCACACTTGATTTAACACAACAGACATAAATACTAGATGTTACACATATTTAGTCTGAGGGGCATTTCAGCTTAAAAATATAGTTTCCAGCTTAGGTTGAGAGGGAAAAGAAATAGGAGGAAAGATTTAAGAAGAATTGGGAGGTTAAGAGAGGAAGTTTATCTTGCATTTATGAAACCAGATGACACTCTTCAGTACGCGTCCAGCTAAGATATCATCACACCTCCAGCAAGCAAACAGCTGCTCCTTTACCTTAAGACGTCCGCCTTGGTTCTGGTAAAGAGCTGTGGTCAACTTTAGACTGACAAGTCGTCGGTCCCGCAAGTCCAAGCTGGACTCCACGCGTGTTTACCTTGTCGGTGTCGGTGATACTCGCTTTCATCGGCAAAAGTCGTGGCAGTCGTGGTTTCTTGGCTCAAGATAATTTATTCCAGGAAGGAATAACAAACGCTCGTTCGAGGTGGACTCATAACAGCCTGTTATCAGTCCTTAGCTGAAGACGCAGGTCGTTAGCTCTTGACCAAAACGTACCCAGCTCTTGGGAAAGGTTCACATCTCTTTGAAATTCCCAACAAACTCTCGAAGCGTTCTCGCACAGTAAGAACTTAAAAAGCAGGAACAAAGAGAGGAGTGGACTTGCCTTATCAGGCCCAAGGTCAGCCAGAGCAGAGAGAGCTTTGTTTAGGGAACAGACAGAGAAAGCTGGAGCCTTGTTCATGATTAAACTGTCTTCTTATTTCTAAACAAAACAGTCGGGTCTCTGTGACCCGATATTTCCCTTTAACACAGCAGTGAAACACAGTTTAACTCTCAAAGAATAACACAGCTTAAAAGCACACATCATGAAAATGACAAAAGTTATTCTTTTGATCACATCAGCTTAAAATCAAAGATAGAAATAGTCTCTTATTGGTGACTATGTTATCAGATTATAGCTAAATGAATGATTTTGTAGTAAATGTCTTGCTTTACTGAGAGGTCAGTAAAGGTCATCACTGGACAGTTCAAAGACCTTAATTTGACCCTGGGTAGGTCCACTACATCTCCCCCCTTTTGGAAGCCATCGCCAGTCCTTGGGGATGGGGTCCAACACGAAAGGAAACCTTGAACTGTCTTTGATCTTGAAGTAATCCAGCAAGTGGAAAAGAAAAATCAAAAATTATAATCCCATAAAGTTTTTGGAAATTTCATACTGTTCAGAGGTAATCCCATTGCGAAAAGCTTTTACTCCTTTGGAAAACAAAGTCTGTTAACTCCTGGAAAACAAAGCCTGTGATCCCTTGGAAAGCAAAGTCTTATAATCCACAGCGGTAATTCCACAGCAGTAATTCCATATCGATTAGAGTTGTTGATTGATCAGCACCAATTGTTTTCATAATCAGCATGGAGAGGGGATCCCTCGATTGACGCAGAGGAGGCGACCCTTGGATGGAGGTTGAAGACCAAGCGTTGGAGCTGCAGGTCCCCACATCGAAGGTTGTTGGCTGGTTGGTTTCCAGTCAGTGCCACTCTGGTTCTATGTGTCATGCAATTATGTGGTTTTTTAGGTGGGCTTATGAATAGGATTTTACATTAGGCCCTACCTATATGCACCTGGTATGTAAGCTATCATGGTTTAGATCAGCTACAATTACCAATTAAGGGGTGGATCAATTCTGTAAAATTAGATATAGGGATCTGTACCTATAAAATTTTGGAGGGCTTCTGTAACGAAGGCCTCTAATTCCAAACTATTCCTCCATTCATTACTTAGTTTAGGTTAAACTAAAATAAAAATGAAATATAGTTTGATCTAAATGTCTGTTGTCTTTTAGACGAACGACGTAGGATTTGGTATTCCTAATAAATTTTGAAGTCTATGGCGAGACTCATCAAAATGAATAGACAATCTAGAATAGAAACGATCGAATCGGTTCAATTTAGAAATTGTGAGACCAGTGTAGTTTATTGTACCTTGAGTAGCTTTAAACTACATTGACTCTTCGACGATTGAGATTTAACAAAACGAACTGCATGTTGGCATAGTTAAATCCATATCATTCATTAACCAATGTTAATACAAAACCTTTTTGGCTGGGAGTGTTCAGAACCAAACAATATCTCAACTAATGACAACAATAATGACTAAACAACAAGGAAACAACGTTTCACTGCTTCGACACACTCTTGTCGTCAGATTCCAAAGTGCAACACACAAGAAAAACAGGTCTCAACTTTATGACCGAGGTCAAATTAAATCTCGTGGATTTAAACGGTTGTTAAGGTTAGTTTTTTGTTGTGGGTTTTAGGCTTAGCGTTTCTAAGTTCAAATTGGACAATGCGACTTATAGGGTGGGAAATATGGTAGTTTAAACCTGATTAGTTTATTTACTAACTTGTGTTTGGACGACCTTATTATCCCATGAAGTCGGTGAGTTTGTGAGATCTTTGTCTTTTGTGGAGTCATTGAACGCCTTGTAAGGTTTGATCTGATTTCGATGTACCCATTTAGCAATTGGCTCTTTGCGGCCTTTGCTGATTTTGATTTCGTAGACGACTGAGGACACTTTGTCTGTTATCAGATGAGGTCCAGTCCACCTGGGCATTAGTTTGCGGGCGAGAGTTCCGGTCTCGGACCCTCCTTTCCCGGTTGCTGGAGCGAACGTATAGTACCAGACTCTGTCTCCCACTTGGAGTTCATTGTGAGAGGCCTTCTGGTCGTAGTACGCCTTGCGTCCTTCAGCGGATTTTTCCAGGTTTTTCTGGGCGAAAGCAAAAGTGTTTCTGAGGTGTACATTCAAATCTTTGTCTTTGGCATGGCCTAACATCACCCCCCTTTGGTCATGGGGGACCACGAACACAGGTGAGGACGTCCGTCCATGGGCACAAGTTAGGATGCCACCGTTTAGTTTAAGCTGTTCGCGCAGCTGAGAGAAGACGGTACACAGGAATCGTTTAGGTTTTGGCCAACGTATCTTCTTACGTTTACCTCTTTCCGCGTAATTCAGGTGTGTCACAACTGTCGGCGCAATCGCTGGTGTGTCTGATTGTACAGACTGCGACGGGTCACTGTCGTTGTGTGCGTCTTCCCACCTCTCGACCGAAGAGAGGCTCTTTGAGTCTGTAAAAACTATGTCATTACTGACTAGTTCTAGACACAAATGTTCCTGAACCAAGGTTTCATCGAAAGCTTGGCTGATAGCCGAATTACCTGTCCCAGAGGACAGTACAGCAAACTCGGTGTGGGGTCCTTGGATCTCCACACCTTTCTCTACCTGTGGTAGGTAATGTGAGTTTGCCCCCTTCTTGTCTGAAGAAGGGTCCTCGTAATCTGCAACAATGATGTCCAAGTGACTGTCAGCGTTTGGATGACTGTCATTTTCTGGACTCAGATGCCCTTGAACCAAGGTTTCATTGAAAGCTTGGTTGATTGCCGAATTACCTGTCTCAGAGGACAGTACAGCGTCTTCGGTGTGGGATCCTTGGATCTCAACACCTTTCACTACCTGTGGTAGGCAGTGGTCAGGGAGTGCTGAATGTGTCAGCTCACAGAGGAGGTTCTCTTGTTGGGCCAGAGTTTGGTCCAACTTTTGGGTCTCTTCTGTCTCACCTGTAGTTGAAGGTTCACTTACCGGGCTCTCGTCCTCGGATGAGCAGTCCCGTGTGTCCTTTGCGGTACCTGCGGTTAGGCAGTCTGTATCGCAACTAGGAAGCACCTGTATTGGCAGGGGTTTTCTCACTGTGCTCCACATTTTCCGTCGACCATAATCTATAATCGCGTTGAAGCGGTTTATAAAATCTTGGCCAACCAAAAATGGGAATGAGTCAAGTTTAGACACGTACACCGGGTGGCGTAGTGTCATTTCGCCAATCTGCATGTGAACCATAGCCATAGCTGTTAGGGTTGTTCTCGTCTCTGCGAGACCCTGTAGCTCAATAGCACATTTCTCAAAGGGTATTTGCCTGTCAACACCGTTAGCGGCGGTCCTCAGCTCCTCGAACAGCTTGGCCGACATAATAGTTATATCAGAACTGCCATCCAGGAGGGCTTCACGCTCAAGGACACCTTCCAGTGTGATAGGCAGGTAAGCTTTCTTAGCCACCCCCCTTTGTATAAAGTTACACAGAAACCTCACAGGTCTTGGCCCACGTTTCTGTTCACGTGTGACTCTGTCTGTGTAATCTTGTTTACTGTCAGCATCTTGTTGGCTGTCAGCATCATGACCTTCAGGATGTTGTTGTGTGTCAGCAGTTGGTTTGCTGTCAACATCCATGGCAATGTTGGTAGTAGTGTGCGCTGAGTTATTTGTGTGCTCTGAGTCTTTGTGAAAGACAGTGCTACACATCGCTCCAGGTTGGTCAATGTTGATAGTGTCATTATCAATGATAACGCCACTCATTGTATCAGGTTGGTCAAGCACAGTAACATTCAAATCTACTGACAAACTACTTACTTCCTCTGTCTCTTCCGAGCATAGAGGTGTTGGGCCATTATTCCGGGACATTCGTGACTCTTTGCCTGTCTTGAACTGTTCTGTTCGAGGCGCGGGAGGTGCAGTTCCAAGGCTCGGGGGTGTCTGTTGGGACCACGCATAGTTACATGAGTATAGGTCCTCATCCTTCAATTTCTTTTGAAGTCCACCCACCGATGGACCTTGGTTTTCACCCATCTGGTTCGATCTGAACCGTTGTGGGTCTCTTAGAGAGTGAACACCTACCTTTTGTGGTTCGTTGCTTGTCTCAGATTTTCAATCTGAGGTGCTTCAGGGGCGGGGCTCCCTTTAAACCATTTTGAGTCACTGTTCCAACTGGTACCAACATTTCGGTGTATGTCAGTTTGAAAATCTTGTTCATTCTTGCTAGTATTATCCAACTCTTTTAACAACCGACGCGTGTTCTCCACCACTTCTGAGGTCAGAAGGCCTTTGAGACGATAGTGTTCATTCTCGCTAGTATCATCCCACTCTTTTATCAACCGACGCATGTTCTCTGCCTCTTCTGGGGTCAGAGGACCTCTGAGACGACGGTGTTTATTCTCGCTTTTTATAGGAGAGAGAACCTCGCCTATTTTTTGCGACTGGGATACGACCTTTTGACCTGGGCACACCTCAGAGGGTGTTTTGTTTTGCATGTGAGCATCAACAGCAGTTACAGCGCACTGTTTCATCACTGATTGTTTAAACTGATGTTGTAGCTCAAGGCCTTTTATGAGACGTTTCTCTCTTTGTCGTTTGCTATTGTTGTCACTAACTGTGTGCACTGAGTTATCCATGTGCTCTGAGTTATCAAAGACAAGGTCACTCAATGTACCAGTTCGGTCATCCTCTATATCATTCAAGTTTTCAAACAACCAACTTTTGTCCACTATCTCCTCAGAGCTTAGTGGTGCGTTGCCTTTTTCCTGGAACTTCTGTGACCTTTTGCTACTCCCGGACTGTCCAGTCCGCAGTGCGGGGCAGGGCCTTTGCTCGGTGTAGACCGCGGAGGGTCACTTAAAGAGCGGGCGTCCACCGTTTGTGGTTTTTTGCTTATCTCGGGCAGCTTCGTCCGAGGTGCAGGGACAGGGCGTGTGCTCGTCCTTCTCAACCATATTGGGTCTCTTAACCACTTCGGGTCATAGTTCCAGCGGGCATCGACATGTGGTTTGTGAGTTTGAGAAACATGTTTCTTCTCGCCTTTTTTAGGAGAGGGAGTTGATGAACTTATCCCTTCCAGCTCCAGCGAGTGGGATTTGACCTTTTCTTGGTAATGTAGTTCACGTTCTGGTTTTGTTTTTAACCAGATCGGGTCATTGTTTTGTCGTACGTCACAACCATTTATAGCACGCCGTTTTGTTGTTAATTCGCCTAACAAACGTTCGAACTCAAGTTTTTTTCGGTGATCTTCTTCACGTTCTTGAATGCACTTCTGCTTTAATACTTCCAGCTCTTCACGCCTTGATGCGATCAGCTTGAAAGCTTCATCATAATCGTCATATCCCATCTTTGTTTTGAAATTTCTCCAAATTAATGAGAGATGTTTGTTTGAATCAATAAGACGGTATTCATTATAGTGTATGCAAATAAATGCTTTCTTAGCGTTGAGTTACTTCACTAAAACAGCTTCCTGGGTTTATTCCAGTAATCTATAAACAAGTCTTTCATTCATTCAGTACCTTTTTATTTATTTTAGGTTTTACCTGCAATGAAACATATGGTAAGTTAAGCCTTTGTGGCCGTATTAACTTAATAGACCTATCTTTTAAAACAATTACTATTAAACCACGCTTAATGTTTTCTGTCTTTCACTCAAACGCCTTTTTAAAGATTACAAATAAATGCAATGTTAACACTAAAATGTTAGCAGATTTTGTTTTATTTTGCACCAAGAGAATGTATTTCAGATTCAGTAAAACTGTTTTGAGTTGCCGCAGTTATCTGGATTGAAAAATGTAATTTTGTTTGTTATTTTAAACTTTTTATTTAAAATAAACTGGAGTCATTAATTTTACACAGAAAAACGTTAAAAATGCCATTTTTAACTAAAAGTGTACAGATGTACAACAATTCTGTTTAAAATTCAGAGATGCGAAGAGCTTAATGTGGAAACGCTCTGTTCTCCATCATTTTTTTTTTTTTATTTAATTTGAAAATCAAATAAAAAATGCTTTTTGAGTGTTATTTTAAATCTCTTCAGTATTTAAAATGAGCAAATTGTGTGTCTGTACCTCTGTTATTCTAAAAATTTTTATTTAAAATAAACAGGAATTTTTGTTTGTGTACAGTACAATATGTTAAAGCTGGTTAATTCACCGTAAAAATGCTGACTTTTTATGATGTTTTTTGTGAATGTGACTGTTCGTCACTCAAAGTGCACCAGGAAATGACGACACAAATAGGCGGGTCGACGCAGCGCGTCACCAGCTCTGCTGTGCTGAGCGAGGCGGAGCTCGCTACACAGATACGTGACGTCAACCAATCAATCACAGAGCCTGTAGTCCTTTTCCCAAGCAACCATGGTGAATGTAGTTTTCTTAACTTCGACCAATGAAGTACCGGAAATGACGACAAAGTGGGTTGGTCGCAACGGCGTGCGTTCCCACTACAGCGAATCAGCGTTCGCCACGAGTGATTGACAGCACACAACAGCGAATCAGCGTTCGCTACATGAGTGATTGACAGCTCACAGCTCTCGTTTCATCCAATCACAGCTCATAAACAAACGTGTACTTGGACACGTAGCTCTAACGTTAGCTCGCACAACAGACCACAACTTTATAGACTCTTAAAACAACTCAAACGCTTCAATTTAACTCCCCAAAACTCTGAAACATGCGGCGAACACACCTAGACAGGCCAACTTAGTTACGCTCAGTAACACAGCACTGCAGCTGTTGAACAAACACGGACTCACTCGGAGCGCGTAAAGGTCGGTTCCGGTCCACTTCGTCGTGGAGCAGAAACTTGGGTCTGAACAGAACCACTATCCGACTACGTTCTACAGTAATATGCTTCTATGACCTGCTCTAACATGTAAAATACCACAACAGCAATCTTGTAGATGTTAAATTAGCTTCCAGGGCAGGCAGTTTGACTCGGCGATCAAACAACAAAGTTCTGTACCGGAGTGTGTGCGAGTGAGCTGGATCGGACGGAACCAGAACACCCCCACAGACCACGAGCTGACAGAACCTCACCTAAAAGCTCCCACAGCGTGTCAAGGAGTTGAACAATAACAATCTCTCAGCTTCAAATGATAAAAACATGCAGAATCTGCCTGCTTCGAACACTTCCAGCCAAAATCATTATCCTCAGAGTTTAAAACTTGGATCCTTTTATGCAAACATGACGTTACAGTTCATGACTGAGACCACAGATATCAATAAACTTTCAGAACCGTTTACGAGGCCACCAGATGTAAGAATTATGAGGAGGTCAATATTAATACTGACCTCTTTATCCTTAATTAATCTACTTATTCAGATTGAATAGTAAATTCACGGATTCTGTTCTTTTTCAGTTTACCCAATATTTCTGTGATCTTTATGATGGATAAATAAACAGAGCCATTAAGTGACAAAGACGTTAACTTAGTTTGATATGTCAAAGAGACACTATCATTTATTTAAAATAAATCAACTAAATTAACACCATTACACTTGATTGACATGATTTCACTTTCTTTCAAATTAAAACGTCAGCACACTTGATTTAACACAACAGACATAAATACTAGATGTTACACATATTTAGTCTGAGGGGCATTTCAGCTTAAAATATAGTTTCCAGCTTAGGTTGAGAGGGAAAAGAAATAGGAGGAAAGATTTAAGAAGAACATTATCCTGAGCATGAGACCAGAGTGACACTTCTCATCCGACTTCTGCTAAAATCCAAGTACGTTTTGTAAACAGCCCTTTACCTTTTGACGACAGCCCGGTAAGAGGGAAGACACCAGCCTTCAGATGCACAGAGTCCTTTAGTCCCAGCACGTCCAAAACTGGTTTTAGTTTACGTTTCAACGTCTCCTGGCTTCCGCGTTGGTCATCAGAGAATATGTCAGCTTCAGGCCTCTGACTTCAAGATAAACTTATTCCAGGAGGGAATAAACAAAGTTTTTGAGCTCGGCTTGTTCGAAGTAGACTCATAACAGCCTGTTATCAGTCCTTAGCTGAAGACGCCGGTCGTTAGCTCTTGACCACACGTGTCCAGCTCTTGGGAAAGTTCACATCTCTTTGGAAGTTCCCAGCAACTCTCTGGCGCGTTCTCGCACAGTTTAGAACTTAAAGAGCAGGCACAAAGAGAGGAGTTCACTTGTCTTATCAGAACCCAAGGTTACAGCAGCAGAGGGAAATTGTTTAGGAAAAGACAGAGCAGCTGGAGCCTTGTTCATGAAAAACAACGGATTAAACTGTCTTCTTATTTCTAAACAAAACAGTCGGGTCTCTGTGACCCGCAATTTCACCTTTAACATAGCAGTGAACACAGTTTAACTCTCACAGAATAACACAGCTTAAAAGCACACATCATGAAAATGACAAAAGTTATTCTTTTGATCACATCAGAATAAAATCAAAGATAGAAATAGTCTCTTTTGGTGACTATATTTATCAGATTACAGCTAAATGAATGATTTTGTAGTAAATGTCTTGCTTTACTGAGTGGTCAGTAAAGGTCATCACTGGACAGTTCAAAAACCTTAATTTGACCCTGGGTAGGTCCACTACACAACCACAAATTTAATAGTTGCGGGAGACCATAACGTGATACTCGATCCCTGTCTTGACAGGTCAGCTAGCAAAATAATCAGTCCCTCTAATGCTTCTACTGTTCTAAACAATCTTATTGCCACTAATAACTTAGTTGACATTTGGCGGCTCCAACACCCTACAGATAGAGAGTACTCTTTTTTTTCTAATAAACACAAATCATATTCTCGTATTGATTATTTTTTATTGGATGCTAAAATCATATCAAATGTAATAAACACTAAATACCATAATATTCTGATCTCAGATCACGCCCCCACCTCAATAATTCTTAACTTCAATAAACCCAGACAGTACTCTTCATGGCATTTCCACCCTTCTCTGCTGGCAGACGAAAATTTTTGTAAGCATATGTCGGAAAAAATTACAGAATATCTTGAGATTAATGACACCTCAGATGTCACAGATTCAGTCCTGTGGGAAGCATTCAAGGCTGTTATGAGAGGCCATATTATTGCATATGAGGCGGCTCTGAAAAAATCAAGCAAAACTCGTTTAGAAGAAATTGATTTTGAGATCTCACAACTAGAATCATTGTATAGAAGCACAGGTAACTCTCAAACACTACAAAATATTCTCAACCTTAAATATGAATATAATAAAATTTTATCACGCCAGGTTTGTGACCAGATCTTACGACTCAGGAGGCAGTATTTTGAACTTGGGGACAAACCCCATACACTTCTAGCTCGGCAGCTTAGGGGGCAACAGGCCAGTAGAGCTATTCATAAAATAAAATCTCACTCAGGAGTACTCCTAACTGACCCAAAGCTGATAAATGTTCGATTTAAAGAATATTACGAGGAGCTTTACAGATCTATGTCGACAGGTGATGTGGACAACTGGTTAAAAAATATAAACATACCGAAGCTGGATGAAGCCTCTCGTGAAGCCCTTAACGCAGAAATATCAACAGCAGAAATATTTAATGCAATCAGATCGATGCAAAGTGGGAAAAGTCCTGGACCAGATGGAATTGGCATTGAATTTTACAAGAACTTTGCTAATCAAATTGTTCCAATTCTACATAGAATGTTTTTACACTCAATAAAATCGGAAGGCCTCCCTCCAACCCTATATGACGCCAATATCTCACTACTGTTGAAACCGGATAGGGATGAAACAGAGCCTTCATCATATCGTCCAATTTCCATGCTTAATCTAGATTTTAAGATACTCACTAAAATACTTGCAAATAGGTTAATTAAATGTATAGAAACCATTATTCATACTGATCAGACTGGTTTTATCCCAAATCGATACTCTTTCTTTAATGTTAGACGTGTGGTGGACATTATGTATCATTCTTTTGATAAATCCTCTAAGCAAGCCATCCTGTGTCTAGATGCAGAGAAGGCTTTTGACCAAGTTGAATGGTCATATCTTTTGAAGGTTCTGGAGAGATTTGGTCTGGGTTCATCTTTTATCTCTTGGGTGCGTATAATGTACTCTCGGCCTACAGCTTCAGTACTTACTAACTTAGATAGGTCCCCCTCCTTCCCTTTGAAAAGAGGTACGCGGCAGGGGTGCCCCCTCTCCCCGCTCCTTTTTGCTTTATCTATCGAACCTTTGGCAATTAGTATAAGGAACCATGTCCTTATTAAACCTATAACATTAGGTGGAATTGATCATAAAATCTCTTTATATGCGGATGATGTGGCCCTCTTTATATCTGACCCTGAACAGTCAATTCCACATTTACTGCAGCTTGTTAATTCATTTGGGAAGGTATCTGGTTATACAATTAACTGGCAGAAAAGTGAGCTTATATCAATAGCTAATGAATTGGATCCATTATTTGTTACGCCTTTTAAATTAAATTCTGAATATGTGAAATATTTGGGTATCAAAATTTCAAAAAAACCAAATGACCTTTTCAAACTAAATTTTACAGAGAAGTTGACCAAACTCAAGGAGAATATAGAAAAATGGAGAACTCTACCTTTATCCTTGATTGGACGTGTAAATGCTATCAAGATGGTCTCACTGCCGCAATTTTTGTATTTATTCCAGAACATTCCTCTCTTCTTACCCAAGTCTTTTTTTAAACTTTTAGATTCTATTATCATACCATTTGTCTGGGGGTACAAAACACACAGGATCGCTAAAAGTCATCTCCAAAAATCTA
>JBBPBX010002487.1:0-22371 GCA_038048925.1 Garcialebias charrua
CATCAGTGTAATTACTCTCACATCAAACATATCCTTAAAATATGTCTCTAGGTTTCACGAGTGATAAACAATAACTTATTATTAAAGGGAACCACAATTACTTTTAAACATTTGACTTTATTTGATAAACTTTTATTTTAACTGTAAAAATACTGTAGGGTGGTTTAGTTTTGTACATTTTTAAAATATATTTTAATGTGTTAAAATATACACATGTTAAAATATACTTTAAAAATTTACAAAACTAAACACCCTACAGTATTTTTTACAGTCATTGTTTTACAGTTAAAATAAAAGTTTATTATTAAAGTCTAATGTTAAAAGTAATTGTGGTTCCCTTTAAAAAAAAAAAAAAAAGTTATGCTCTCAGATATTTTTGATTTAACAACTACGAATAATACCCGTAACCTGCATTTAACTTTGATTGTAAACTTTTTTTTTTATTATAGAGCACATAACCAAATCCAATCTAATCCATATGGTATCAGTGAATGGCATTTTTAGGTGATTGTATCAGAATCTGCATCATAAACCGTGAGGAGCATGGAACATTACAGTAATTTGTTCATAAAACGAGAAAAACATTAGGAATGTATTTTAGAATGAGTTTTGTCCTACATTCAAACCTATACACTCACCAAGTATCAAGCTTTGTGTTGTCCAAAGGCTTTGACTCCACATCTTTATGAGCCCCCGATTGCCTCCCAGTCAAACTTCAATTGGCCAATATTCTCTCCCGTAGACGAGCACGGCAAGATCTCCAACCAGCAAGGCTGAGCTGGTCCGTAGAGACTTCACCTTTCGCCTTGGGACTTCTACATCCGGCACAACAGGCACCTGCAAAACACATGGATCTTGTTAACCAAATAATGATTAAACATTTATTTACAGTACAGTATTTGGAAATCTATAGTATATATTCATCTTTGCAATGAATATGCCTAAGTCCGGGTCCTGATGGCATAGGGGGTCGTATTCTTAAGAACTGTGCCCTGCAGCTTGCAGATATCTTCTGTTTTCTTTTTAACATGTCTCTTCAAACCTGTACGGTCCCACAGCTCTGGAAAGACTCTGTTATTGTTCCGATTCCAAAACCAAGACTGCTCATTCCCTGAACGATTTCAGGCCTGTTGCCCTGACTTCTTTAGTCATGAAGTCATTTGAAAAACTGGTTCACAAGACCCTCTTGTCAAAAGTTGAAGATCATTTGGACCCACTTCAATTTGCTTATCGTTCACATAGAGGGGTGGAGGACGCAACAGGAACTCTTTTAAATAAGGTTTTAAGACACCTCGAAGGTGCAAAAACATTTGTAAGATTGCTTTTTATCGACTTTTCATCTGCTTTTAACTGTATCCAGCCCCACATTTTAGCAGAGAAATTACAAAGTCTGTACCGTCTTGACTTCGGCCTCATATGTTGGCTTGTGAACTTTTTAACTGCTCGGTCTCAGAGGGTGAGAGTTAATGGGGTCCTCTCTGATGTCCTTCTGTCCCCTACTGGTTCCCCTCAGGGCTGTGTTCTTTCACCTCTTTTATTTATTTTGTACACAAACGATTGTCGCAGCCATTTCCCTCAGCGTCACATTGTAAAGTTTGCCGATGACTCTGTCATCCTGTCCCTTCTGAGCAGTGATGACCCAGACCCCGGGCCTGTGATTGGGGACTTCACAGAATGGTGTGAGTCTTCCTTTTTAAAACTAAATGTTTCTAAAACAAAGGAGATGATCATTGATTTTAGGAAAAATTATTCAGTAACGGCTCCCATGGTCATTGACGGTGAAGCTGTGGATGTAGTGCAACAATATAAATACCTGGGAACTGTTCTTGATGATAAATTGACTTTTGACCTCCATGTTAATTCACTTTGTAAAAAGGCCCACCAGAGAATGTATTTTTATCGGAAGCTTTGTGGTTTTAAATGTTGATTCAACTTTTATGAGAATGTTTTATTCATGTTTTATTGAGTCTATTTTAACCTTTTCCTTCATCTGTTGGTTTGGACTTTTGACCTGTAAGAACAAAAGCAAACTCTCAGGGATTGTCAGGATGTGCAGCAAAACTGCTGGCATAGACCTAAAGAACCTTGCAGACCTACACAAGGTGAGGTCAGTGAACAAGGCCAGGCAGATTCTGGCAAACCCTGATCACCCACTCCATGACGAGTTCAGGCTGCTCCCATCTGGACGCAGGTTTCTACAACCCAAATGTAGAACGAACAGATTTAAAAACTCATTTATCCCAGTAGCAATCAGGTTTCTCAATGCACAATAATTTTAACTAATTTTAACACTGTTACTTTAATGTTTTATTGTATGTGTATGTGAGTGTATGTGCATATGTATGAATCTGTACACCTATTGACTGCGAAACTAATTGCCCCTCGGGGATAATAAAGGAACTTGAACTTAAGCCTATTTTCTATAGCTTTATTGCATACCATCAAGGGGTATCATATCACTTCTCATCTATCATTTATGTGTGCAATCAAAAGATGTAGAAATAAATTGTATTGTAATGATTCCCAAATGGATCAATAACATATAGTATCCATGCATTCAGTTAATTACCATGTCATCAGGGTCAGACAACACTTGAACAGAGATGGGTGGAGCAAGCTGGTGTTGAGTGGATGGAAGCAACGCTGAGATCCATCGCCACATCTTTCGACTGTTTCACAACTGCTGGAAGCTTTGTAAAAGAAAAAGAAAAAACAAGGAGCAAATGAACAAAAATTGTGTGTCCATCCATCCATCCATCCATCCATTTTCTTCCGCTTATCCGGGGTCGGGTCGCGGGGGTAGCAGCCTAAGTAGGGAGGCCCAGACTTCCCTCTCCCCAGCCACTTGGAGCAGCTCCTCTGGGGGAATCCCAAGGCGTTCCCAGGCCAGCCGAGAAACATAGTCCCTCCAGCGTATCCTGGGTCTTCCTCTGGGTCTCCTCCCGGTGGGACATGCCCGGAACACCTCACCAGGGAGGCGTCCAGGAGGCATCCTAACCAGATGCCCGAGCCACCTCAACTGGCTCCTCTCGATGTGGAGAAGCAGCGGCTCTACTCCGAGTCCCTCCCGGATGACTGAGCTTCTCACCCTATCTCTAAGGGAGAGTCCAGCCACCCTGCGGAGAAAACTCATTTCAGCCGCTTGTATCCGAGATCTTGTTCTTTCGGTCATAACCCAAAGCTCATGACCATAGATGAGGGTGGGAACGTAGATCGATCGGTAAATTGAGAGCTTTGCCTTTTGACTCAGCTCTCTCTTCACCACGACAGACCGGTACAGCGCCCGCTTCACTGCGGACGCTGCACCTATCCGCCTATCGATCTCACGCTCCAGTTTTCCCTCGACAATAGAGGCGCGAAACATGGCCCACTCGGGCTCAATGTCCCCCGCCTCCCTCGGAACGTGTTCAAAGCTCTCCCGGAGGTGGGAGTTAAAGCTCCGTCTTACGGGAGACTCTGCCAGACGTTCCCAGCAGACCCTCACAATACGTTTGGGTCTGCCAGGTCTGACCGGCATCCTCCCCCACCATCGGAGCCAACTCACCACCAGGTAGTGGTCAGTTGACAGCTCCGCCCCTCTCTTCACCCGAGTGTCCAGGACATGCGGCCGCAGATCAGATGAGACGACAACAAAGTCGATCATTGAACTACGACCTAGGGTGTCCTGGTGCCAAGAGCACATATGGACACCCTTATGCCTGAACATGGTGTTCGTTATGGACAATCCATGACGAGCACAGAAGTCCAACAACAGAACACCACTCGGGTTCAGATCAGGGGGGCCGTTCCTCCCAACCACACCCCTCCAGGTCTCACTGTCATTGCCCACGTGAGCGTTGAAGTCCCCCAGCAGAACAAGGGAGTCCCCAGGAGGCGCACCCTCCAATACCCCCTCCAAGGACTCCAAAAAGGGTGGGTAATCTGCGCTGCCGTTCGGCGCATAGGCACAAACAACAGTCAGAGCCCGTCCCCCCACACGTAGGCGAAGGGAGGCTACCCTCTCGTTCACCGGGGTGAACCCCAACGTACAGGCACCAAGATGGGGGGCAACAAGTATGCCCACTCCTGCTCGGCGCCTCTCACCAGGGGCAACTCCAGAGTGGAAGAGTGTCCAACCCCTCTCAAGGAAACTGGTTCCAGAGCCAGAGCCATGCGTTGAGGTGAGTCCGACTATTTCTAGCCGGAACCTCTCAACCTCACACACTAGCTCAGGCTCCTTCCCCACCAGAGAGGTGACATTCCATGTCCCAATGGCCAGCTTCTGTAGCCGAGGATCAGACCGCCAGGGTCCCCGCCCTCGGCCACCACCCATTCCACAATGCACCCGACCCCTTTGGCCCCTCCCACAGGTGGTGAGCCTATGGGAAGGGGGACCCACGTCTCCTCTTCGGGCTGTGCCCGGCCGAGCTCCATGGGTGAAAGCCCGGCCACCAGGCGCTCGCCAACGTGCCCCACCTCCGGGCCTGGCTCCAGAGTGGGGCCCCGGTGACCCGCGTCCGGGCGAGGGAACATTGTTTCCATTTATATTATTCATCATAAGGGGTCTTGTGGGCTCGGGTGGTTGCTGAGGCAAAAACTCGGGCGTGGGAGGAGTTCGGAGAGGCCATGGAGAATGACTTCCGTACGGCTTCGAGGCGATTCTGGTCCACCATCCGGCGTCTCAGGGGGGGAAAGCGGTACGCGACCAACACCATTTATGGTGGGGATGGCGTGCTGTTGACCTCAACTCGGGATGTTGTGAGTCGGTGGGCGGAATACTTCGAAGACCTCCTCAATCCTACTGGCACGTCTTCCACTGAGGAAGCGGAGCCTGGGGACTTTGGGTCGGGCTCTCCAATCTCTGGTGCTGAGGTCGCCGAGGTGGTTAAAAAGCTCCGCGGTGGCAAGGCTCCGGGGGTGGATGAGATTCGTCCTGAGTTCCTTAGGGCTCTGGATGTTGTGGGGTTGTGTTGGCTTACGCGACTCTGCAATATCGCGTGGACATCGGGGGCAGTTCCCTTGGATTGGCAGACTGGGGTGGTGGTTCCCCTATTCAAAAAGGGGGACCGTAGGGTGTGTTCCAACTATAGAGGGATCACACTCTTAAGCCTCCCTGGTAAGGTCTATTCAGGGGTTCTGGAGAGGAGGGTCCGTCGGATAGTCGAACCTCGGATTCAGGAGGAGCAGTGTGGTTTTCGTCCTGGTCGTGGAACACTAGACCAGCTCTACACCCTCAACAGGGTCCTGGAGGGTGCGTGGGAGTTTGCCCAACCAGTTTACATGTGCTTTGTAGACTTGGAAAAGGCATTCGACCGCGTCCCTCGGGGGGTTCTGTGGCGGGTACTCCGGGAGTATGGGGTACCAGGCCCATTGATATGGGCTGTTAGGTCCCTGTACGACCGGTGTCAGAGCTTGGTCCGCATTGCCGGCAGTAAGTCAGGCTCGTTTCCGGTGAGAGTTGGACTCCGCCAAGGTTGCCCTTTGTCACCGATTCTGTTTATAACTTTTATGGACAGAATTTCTAGGCGCAGCCAAGGTGTTGAGAGGATCCGTTTTGGTGGCCTTAGAATCGCTTCTCTGTTTTTTGCAGATGATGTGGTCCTATTGGCTTCATCAGCTCGTGATCTACAGCTTTCGCTGGAGCGGTTTGCAGCTGAATGTGATGCGGCCGGGATGAGGATCAGTTCCTCCAAATCCGAGGCCATGGTCTTGAGCCGGAAAAGGGTAGCGTGCCCTCTCCGGGTCGGGGAGGAGGTCCTTACCCAAGTGGAGGAGTTTAAGTATCTCGGGATCTTGTTCACGAAAAAGAAAGTTCAATCTGATTAATTAGTGTCCATTAATTCATAATAATTGTAAAAATATAAGTGTCCACTCGTCTCCTTGAGGGCTTCAAGAAGGTGTAGCACTGAGAGTTTCAGAGAGATGCATAGAGGTGCACTTGAAGGTCAAGACAGCGGGCCTATATCACTACAGTCCCCCTTTTTGGAAGTCATCGCCTGTCCTTGGAGATGAGTTCCAACACGAAAGGATACCACCGAATGTCTCTGACCTCTATGCAATCCAGCAAGTGGAAAAAAAAAAGTCAAAAAAGTTCAAAATTATACTCCCATAATGTTTTTGGAAATTCCATACTGTTCGTAGGTAATCCCTTTGCGGTAAGCTTTCAATCCTTTGGAAAACATAGTCTGTTAACCCATGGAAAACTGAGTCTGTGATCCCTTGGAAAACAAAGTCTTATAATCCACAACGGTAAATCCACAACGATGGGGGTTATTGATTTCATCAGCAAGAATGGATTTTAATCAGCATGTAGAGGGGATCCCTCGATTGAAGCAGAGGAGGCGGCCCTTGGATGAAGGTTGAAGACCAACGTTGGATCAGCAGGTCCCCACATCGAAGGTTGCAGGCTGGATGGCTTCCAGTCGGTGCCACCCTGGTTCAATGTGTCATGCAATTATGTGGTTTTAGGTGGGCTTATGATTGGGATTCTACATTAAGCCTTACCTATATGCACCTGGTATGTAAGCTATCATGGATTAGATCAGCTACAATTACCAATTAAGGGGTGGATCAATGCTGTAAAAATCAGATATAGGGATCTATACCTATAGAAATGTGGAGGGCTTCTGTAACGAAGGCCTCTTCATTCAAACTATTCCTCCATTCATTATTTAGTTTAGGTTAAACTAAAATAAAAAAATGAAAACTAGTTTGGTCTAAATGTCTGTTGTCTTTTAGACGAACGACGCAAGATTTGGTATTCCCTATAAATTTTGAAGTCTATGGCGAGACTCATCAAAATGAATAGATCTAGAATAGAAACGATCGAATCGGTCCTACCTAAATGATTGGGAGGTCAGTGTAGATTATAGTACCTTAAGTAGTATTGATCTACAATGACTCTTCAAAGATTGAGATCTTTAACAAAATGAACAGCATGTTGGCATAGTTAAATCCATTTAAGTCTTCAACTTATCAACAATCAAAACCTCTATTGGCTGGGAGTGTTCAGAAAACAATAACAACTTCAATAACAACAAAAGTAGCAATTAAGCAACTAAAAACAACGTTTCACTACAACAAACTCACTCTGGTCGTCAGATTCCAACGTGTCACACACAAGAAAAACAGTTCTTAGCTTTATAACCGATGTCAATTAAATCCTGCAGATTTAAACGGTTGTTAAGGTTAGTTTTTGTTGTGGGTTTTATGCTTAGCGTTTCTAAGTTCTAGTTGGAACGGTTTCTTTTCGCAACTAGTATAGTTTAAACTGTTTAGTTTATTTACTATCCTGTGCTTGGACGACCTTGTTTTCCCATGAAGTCTTTGAGTTTGCGAGATCTTTGTCGTTTGTGGGGTTATTGAAATCTTTGTCCTTGACATGGGCATGGCCTAACATCACCCCCCTGTGGTCATGAGGGACCACGCACACAGGTGTGGACGTCCGTCCATGGGCACGAGTTAGGATGCCTTTGTTTAGTTTAAGCTGTTCGCGCAGTTTATGGGGAACCTTGTACAGGAACCTTATAGGTTTCGGCCAACGTACCTCTGTACGTTTACCTCTTTCTGCGTAATACAGGTGTGTCACAACCGTTGGCGCAGTCGCAAGTGTGCTTGACTGGTCAGACTGCGACGGGTCACTGTCGTTGTGGTGTACGTCTTCCCACTTCATGACTGAAGAGGTGCTCTTTGAGTCTGTAAGAACTATGTCATCCCTGAGTAGTTCTAGATTCAAAAGCTCTTGAACCAAGGTTTCATCGAAAGCTTGGCTGATAGCCGAATTACCTGTCCCAGAGGACAGCACAGCGTTCTCGGTGTGTGATCCTCGGATCTCTACACCGTCCTCTACCTGTGGTAGGAAGTGTGAGTTTGCCCCCCTTTTGTTTGAGGAGGGGTCCTCAAAATCTGTAACCATGAAGTCCAAGTGACTGTCAGCGTGTTGTAAACTGTCACTTTCAGGACTCGGATGTCCTTGAACCAAGACTTCACTGAAAGCTTGGCTGTTTGCCGAATTACCCGTCCCATAGGACAGTACAGCGTCATCGGTGTGGGACCCTTGGATCTCCACACCTTCTTCTACCTGTGGCAGGTAGTGTGAGGTGAGTGCTGAAGGTGTCAGCTCGCAGAGGAGGTTCTCGTGTTGGGCCAGAGTATGGTCCACCTGTAGAGTCTCCTCTTTCTCACCTGTATATGAAGGTTCACTTACCGGGTTTGTGGTCTCGGTTGGGGAATCCCATGTGACCTTAGCGGTACCTGTTGTTAGACAGTCAGTGTCCTGACCTAGGGGAGGCACCACGATTGGCAGTGGACTGCTCACTGTGGCCCACATTGTCTGATTGCCATAATTTATAATCGCTTCAAAGCGATTAATAAAATCTTGGCCAACCACAAATGGAGTCTGGAGTGAGTCAAGTTCAGACACATATACCGGGTGGTATAGTGACATTTCGCCAATCTGCATGTGAACCATGGCTATTAGGGTTGTTCTCGTCTTTGCAAGGCCTTGTTGCTCACCATAAGTGTCTTTCACAAAGGGTATTTGCCTGTCAACATCGTTAGCGGCGGTCCTTAGCTCCTCAAACAGTTTGGCTGACATGATAGACACGTCTGAGCCGCAAACCAGGAGTGCTTCTTGCGCGAGGACCCCTTCCAATGTGAGTGGCAGGTAAGCTCTCTTAGCTATTCCCCTTTTTATAAAGTTACACAGAAACCATTCAGGTTTTTCCACACGTTTCTGTGTACGTGTGACTCTGTCTGTGTAATCGTCGTCGCTGTCAGCATCATGATGGCTGTCTGCCTCATGACCTTCAGGATGTGGATTTTCAGCAATTTGTTTGCTGTCAGCATCTGGACTTTCAGGACGCTGATCATCAGCAATTTGTTTGCTGTCAGCATTTATGTCAGTGTTGACGATGATGTCAACTGTGTGCACTGAGTTGTTGCAAAAGGCAGTGCTGCGCGTCGCTTCGTCAGGTTGAACAACGTTGTTTGTGTTATCATCAAGGACAACGTCACACGTTGTGTCAGCTTGGTCAACCACTGTAACATTCAAATCATTTGACAAACAACTCACAACCTCAGTCACGTCAACGCGCGGAGGCGCCGTTTCCATAATCTGGAGCATGTGTGACTCATTGCATGTCACGAGCTGTGCAGTTCGAGGGGCAGGGGCAGGAGGGCCGCTTCTCGTGGGTACATGTTGGGACCGACCATTGTTCAATGGTTCACGGTGCCCGTGCAACCTCCTTCGAATCTCACTCACTGTGAGACCCATGAGAGAACTCTTTTGGTTCGATCCGAACCATCTGGGTTCATCTAGAAAGCGAACACCTACCTTGTGCGGTTCTCTGCTCATCTCAGGGTTTTCAACCTGAGGGGTAGGGGGCGCAGAAATCCCCGTGAACCGATCTGAGTCACTTTTACAGCGCGTAGCACCATGCTGTTGTTTGTTATTATGAAAAACCTGTGTCCTCTCGCACTCTGCAGGAGAGGGAACCTATTCTATTTTCTGCGAGTGGGATGTGACCTTTTGACCTGGGCACACCACTGAGGGTGTTCTTCGCTGTTCGAGCATGTCAAAAAATTCCACAGCACATTGTTTAATTTCTGCCATGGTACTCTCTTTGCAATTAACATTGAAGCGAACACATTTCATTATGAAAGGTATTAGATTCAAAGTGAAACGACTTTTAAACAGGTAATCTTCCTCAATTCCAGGGACAGTTTTATCCCCTGTGTAAACAGAGAGGAGCCTGTCGTAAAACACCAGGGGATGTTCACCTGGTTCCTGAAGGACGTTCTTTGCAGCTAAGTGCCTATCAAAGGATGCACCTGTTAGAACGTCCATCTTTGTACTGATTTTCTGTGAAAAATCAAGGAAAGTGGGTCTTATTTCACAGTGTGCAGTCTCACCATGTGATGCCTGCGGCAGCCAACATGGAGTCCAAGATGTGAAATTAAATAAAAATCAGTGATTCCTATTAATTTGTCGACCTGTGACAAGGTCAAACAAAATCGGCTGTCGTGGTTTCAGGAGCCTCATGTGCAGAGGCCGCCATCTTATCTGGAAGTTTGTGAAACACAAATTAAATGAAGCCACCGTAGAGAGCAAGGCCAACCAGCATGTTATTCTAAATAAACATGTATCTAAAATAAATAGGAGGGCCTGTGTGCAGCTTGTTTTGCACAGAATTGATGATAAAAGTGTCAAGTTTTTTCAAAAAGCAGACAAGTCTGTATTACTTCTGTGTAACTGTTCTGCCATCAACATTTGATTATATGCGAAAATCAAATGAAAAGGTTGCTGTGAGTACAATATTTCAAAATGTTTCCCGTTGAAAACAGGAACATTCAACATGTACAAATTACAGGAAGGCTGCGTCTTCTAAAGTAACCAGCAGGGGGCACAGCGCTGGAAATGAGTTTATCACAGCGACTGTAATTTCTCTATCTGACCGCTATAGAGGCGCTGTTATCACCCGTGAGCGAAGCTGCAGCTTTTAGCCCACACAGACATCCAACAACGGATGAAAAGCATCAATCAGACAGATCTAAAGCATTACGTGAAAAGCTTTAGAGCCCCAGGCTCACAAAAAAGAAATCATGTGAGCAAAATCGGTTGAACTGTGAAACCTTTTAAACTGCGTTTAAAAGAAATAAGGTTGGTCCTCAAAACAGTTGCAGCTCCCGGTGTCACGTGACCTGGTCACATGGCGATAGGCAGTTTCAGAGCAACTGACGCAATCCACCCATTAAAATTCCAAAAACACCGCGTTTAAACAGTCTTTTCAATGACAGCAATGGACAAACAAGCATGGAAACTTGTCTGGGACAAACAGCTTGTGAAAGTTGATGAGGAGTGAGCTCCTCAGTGAGGAGTCCTCACCCCCCTTTAGCGTCAACACCTACAGCGTAATCGACCAATCACAGCGAAGACAGAACCGTAGTTCAAAACCCAAGTGTTCACGGGAAATGTAGTCTTCTAAACCTAACGCCACCCACGTGTGACGTGCCGTTCGAGCGTTGTGTTCACGGACCTGTGGTCGGTCGAACAAAAGCGTGGAACTGACTTTTTTAACGTTCTAAAACAGTCAGAAATATCGTAAAACACCGCGGTTAAGCCAGTCTTCGACGATATCACGTGCATAGAACTCAAACAACACAGATAAACTGTCAGAAACGTGTGCAAAAATGAATCTGACAACCAGAGTCTACAGAAACCAACTTTTTTGAACACGACACACAATGGACCAATCACAGCGCTTTAAGCAGCCATTTTGTCTCTCGGTACCGCTTTTAGCTTTAGCTCGACCCAAGGTTCTAGACACTTCTTTCACAAAATAAACGTATTTTTACACCGCAGAAAATACTGTTATTGAGCTAAAACACAACCAGGCTAACTCCCACGCCTCCCAAAGAAGGCAGCACGCTAACTGTGTACAACAACGGACTTTACGTCACTCGGAACCGGAGTGTCCGGTCCAAAAGCGGAGTGGGTTTCACCCGAACCTCGGCAAACACGTTGTAACAGATTAGGTAAAAATGGAGCAGCAAATGAGTGAAACAGACCTTCAACAGCAAACCGCAGAAGTAATAAAATGAAACAGAATCGTGACGCGGCGGTCACAACAATGAAAAATGCATGCAGCCTCGCGACACGTTATGAACGTCTCACAAACACAGACACAACATTTATCACTCATCAGCTTCACGCATACGTTGAAATGTGAAAGAAAAGATAATTCTAACGGGAAACGCACCAGACAATGCCACGATTAGCAATCTCTGAGACACTCACCAACCAAAACTATTCCATAAGTCCACAACAGGATGCAAACTATGCCAACAAACACCGTAACAATAAGCTACACAAAACAACTAAATAATCGTTCTAGGAGCTCGGACGAGCCACCAATATGTAACGAATAATGTGGGGTAAGGTATTTAAACACTTACTGGGCCACCATTATTGTAGAGATATAGGACTTACTGGTCAGTCTACTGACTTACCTATATTTCTAGATGCGCAGGTCTGAGCAGAGTTTTTATCTGCACAAACTGCCACCAATTCGCGAGTTCTTCCTTTTTCCGATACTAAATTGCTTTTACTGTAATTAGGAAAAATGTAATTTCACGAGAGACTTCAACTTATGTTGGTCTACCAGAAAATAGACCTTTTATTGAAACTATCACAATAATTACATTAAACATTTGTATCGATATTAGCTCTGATTTAATAACTACGTTGACAAGAATTCAAATTAAAACAAACAGACAGGAACTTAAACTGTTGGTACATTTACTTGACAGATTAATAGCTTATGAAAAATGAGAAATAGGAGGAAGGAATACGTGGAAGCTAAGTTAACTGAAGTTGGTTATTTTGAACCAGGCTGGGTGACACTCTTTTCCCACACGAGCAGACTGCTGGGCTCCCGCACGCTCAAACACACCACGGCTCGTTACCTGTTGATGGTTCGTCTCTTGGAGATAAGAGTGGAGAAGTGTCTGGACACACACGTGGATTGGTTGTCCAACGGCCGTCCAGTGGAAACTTCAGCGTGTGTGGCTGATTCACGATACGAGGAAACTCGCCTCCCTCGGTAGGAAACAACGGTCAAGCGCACAGACTGATTTTTCAAAATAAAACTTCAGAAAACAAATTCTTCCAGAAGATGAGTGAGTGAGTTACAGTAAGCTTTACTGTAACTCCAGCTGAAACGTGGGTCTAGTTGACATATGACCGGAACGTCTCCAGCTTTCCCAGAGGAGAGAAGCCAGTTGGGAGTTAGTACTCTCCCAAGCACTAAAGAAAAAAGCAGGAAATGACCTTTATATGGGAGGCGGGGTCTTCCCACCTCCTCAATAACTATTGGCTGGTTTTAACAAAATAAGAGATGGGTTTTCATCTCATAGGCAGAACTGTCTCTATGGACAACAGGAAAACTGTTTACAAAATCGGCCAGATGGCCTGCTTGTGAGCACAGAGAATGTTATGTCTAAGATCATAGACAAAACAGAGAAGGAAGCTGCACAGCCTTTATGTCCCAGATTCAGAACCTGCTCGCTCTTGCAGAAATAAAACCAGCAGAAGGTCACAGTCATGCAAGTAACAGATCATCATTAAAATGACAACATATACTGTAGATCAATTCTGAATTAACACACGTTAAAAAGAAAGTTCAATCTGATTAATTAGTGTCCATTAATTCATAATAATTGTAAAAATATAAGTGTCCACTCGTCTCCTTGAGGGCTTCAAGAAGGTGTAGCACTGAGAGTTTCAGAGAGATGCAGAGAGGTGCACTTGAAGGTCAAGACAGCGGGCCTATATCACTACACCATACTATTACTACAATAGATATCATGAACTGTTTTATTTTTTTCCAGTCAGAATGAATGAAACGGTCATATTTCAGTGTTATGGTTTATAAATATGGGAAAAAAATCTATAAATATGTCACTTCGTCCTATAAGTTGCAAGGCATGTAAATTATGCAAAAAACTGCAACTTACAGGATGAAAAATACAGTAGTTATTATTTTCTACCTCTCTTTTTGAATTATGCATGTGTTCAGTGTTGAATTATTTTAACTAAACTGTTCTGTTTTCAAGTTTACAGTTTTTGTTTGCCATTAGAGATATGTTATGTGTGGGAACAATTAAACTTTTTCTCTTGGGTTAGATTTAAATAACAAGTAGGTCAGTGCTTTTATTGAGGCAAGAAGCAAATTGATGTATCCAGTAATTGTTATAAAACTACATTTACTACCAAAGTTTAGGAAGAAAATGACAGTAATCTATCACTTTACAATTAGTTGCTCTAAACTGAAGTACAACAGGTTGCCGCTACGGTTACAGCTCGTTGCCGTGATGGTATTAAAAAATATTTTGATGGTATTAAAAAGGTATTAAAAGGTATTAAATTCAACTCTGGAATTTCTGCATATACCCTGATCATGTACCATACTGTTTTCTAGGACCTCCTTGCTAGTATAAATGATAATTAGCTAATTCATTGAGCTTTCTAAGATCCGCCCTCTCTTCGGATTTCTTTGTGTACTGTTTTTAATTCTCATGTTAAAACGGCACCGCGGGATGCCCTCATATGTTGTCAGTTTATTGAAATTGTTAAAGAGCGACTAAACCCAAAATTAACTTTTTTTAGCTGATAAACTCCCTAGAATGTGTTTAAAAAGTTTCAGAGCACTATTTCTGTGTAAATTTTCATGTATTTGTGCGTATTAGTTAAAATCGGCAATATTTGGTCTAAAAACGTGTTCACGGTAGCCCTATGGGTTGAACAGAGGTTATTGCACGTTAATTTTACTATTAGCTCAAATGCTCTGTTGTGACATGTCTGCTCCGTTGTGACGTCACATCGTCTCCTGCCTTAATATAAAAGTGGAGCCACTCCCCCGAGAAGGTCACTCCCCCTCCAGAGTTCAGGGGTTGGATTAGCGATTAGCAACATAGCATTAGCATTGATGAGTGAAGCTGTTCCAAGAATAGCTCTTCAAACTGATGTTCACCCACCCTTACACCATCAGGGTACAATCCGTTTGGAGGTGAGTACCATTTTACACCTTTCATTCCATAATTTATCTTTTGAGTATATGACGTGTTTCTTCATGTGCTGTGTTTGCGACCTGCAGCTTTGCTTCGGTGTGGCCCCACATAACATAAGGTCGTGGCGTTTTCATCTGTTGCTGATCAACGTTTAGTTTGTGTTGTAGTTGTGTTTAAATGCTCTGTTCCCCCCTGAGATGAGAATCTGTTCCCCCTGTGTCGGGATCCGACCGTGAGGCGCATCTGAGTTCTGAAACGAGTCCACACTATCGTGTCACAGTTATAGCTCATTTTAATCGACAGCTCCTGGTGATAAATAAATAAATATAAAACCTCCACTAAATAAATAAACCTGGTCTAGAGTGTGGGGTGTAGACTACTGTACAGGTTTTTTATTTATTTATCTCCGACAGAATCTAGTCTGACAAATACAAAGTATCAGCCACCAACACATCATATATAGCCTATTTATAATTTTTATTACTAATATAGAAGGCTGGAAGCAGCTGATAGAGGACAAGAAAACTTCCTGCAAAGATAAGTGTAGGCTTTGTGGTAGGCTAAATCTCATTCAAATTAAAAATATGACTGGAGAAAAATTATTTCTAGCTGCTATTTTTTGATAGTTAATGTCTGGGTTTTTGTTGTTGTTGTTTTTTCATTATTTGAGAGAAAGGGTGCGCGCTCCCGACACAGGGGGAACAGATTCTCACGGGGGAACAGAAATTCGCACAGCACCTGCGTTCTTTTGTTGCAAATAATGTTGTGGATCAAGGTATTTGTAAAATAATAATAATAATCTGTGCAGCAGTATTTATTTTGCACTGGGTCATCTGTTTGACAGGTCAACAAAGTGATAGAACAGTAATGTTTCTCAAGTATGTTTTTTTGTAAGGTGATTAAAAATGTGTTGTTGTTTTTTAGCTCCATATGAGGCGTTCCACATCCAGGGAATCTGAGCCGTGCAGCAGTCCCAAACACTCGAGACCACCTTCAGGATGCTCCACCCGCAGGATGGTCCACCTGCCATCCACAAACAAACACCAAGGTCTCAGCTGCACCCAACATTGTCGTGGATGGAGGTCTCAAGAGATGACGCAGCTCTGGCCGAGACTCTGCATCATCTTCCGCTGAATTTGAAATACATGTCACACATTTGGCACTTTGCATCTGGTTCTGTGAACTTCTTTTAGAATAGGATACCCTTTATGTAAATAACTATGTGCTTGTGTTAAATTATTATTTGTTTTCTTCTAACCCTGTGTGGACTGGGCACCCGGCTGGTCTGTAACACAGGTGTACACACCCACCTGTTCACATCTGGCCATAACCTATGTCAGAAAGGGATTTTTTTATAAGTCATAAATTCAAGTACAGGAAACTTTTAAATTTTAACGTTTAAAAATGTATGCTTCCTATAACTTTTTTAATAATGTACAATTTGGATTACTCTAATTGATTATTGCACTTTGTTTCTTTTGTTTTACAATATTTAATATTTGCACACCTGAAACAATTATAATTTATATTAAATTTAAACATTACTTTGTAAAAATTGCTGATGTAAACATGTTTATTAAATGTTTGTTTAAATTATGCATGCATCTGAGAGAAATGCAATTTCAATCCTGTGTATGTTCTGTACATATTGCAGTTTGGACAATAAAGTTGACTTTTAAATTTGACTTTGATGTATGACTTGGAAATGTATTTATCAATACAGAGGTCTGTAAAGAAAGAAATTGATTACAAAAACTAGTTGTTTATGATTCATTTTATTAACAGTAAGTTAATTCAAAACAACAAAAGTTTCTGTGTCGTGTCACGGGACACCACCTCCAGCTCGTCTGTATGGATGCAGTGGACAGAAGAGAAAGCAGTCCCAACCACCTTCAAGATGCTGCACCTGCCAGCCACAAACAAACACCAGGGTCTCAGCTGTACCAACATTGTCGTGGATGCAGGTCTCAGGAGAAGCAGCTGCTCTGGCTGAGATTCTGCATCATCATGGGATCGTCTTACTCTGCGTGGCTGCTGCATGGGTGCTTGAGTCGTCACAGTTCTCTGAAAAAAACATTTGAAAGGATACAGTATTGTTAAATTCATTGCAATTTGTTTGGTTTGCATTGAAAAAATATAATTTCTCATAAATCTTACCAGCTGTGCTCAGTTTTGATTAGCTGACACATAGCTTAAACATATACTGTATGCACGTCCTAACAAATATATCATACAAGCTTATAGAATGTTTCTAAACACGGATCTTTGGAAAACAAATAAAATATTTTACCACTGTTTAGTGCTCATTTATAGTCAATTCAAAAAACAACGTGTGTTCAGTTCTAGGTTGCATATTAAAATTAAGCCAAAACGTCAAAAAAACGAGGGTAGATGAAATCAATATTTTAAAATAAAATATATTATGAAACGTTACTTTTGTAATGTGCTAAGTAATAAGATGTGGTGAATTAAAGTCACTGCAGCTGGACTACAACTCCGTTGTGATCCAAACAAAGACAAAAACACAACCGTACACCTCATGCCATGCAGCTAAACACAGGTTTTTCATGTGTTCAGAAGCATACGCTTAAGCTGTGTGTGATTAAATACACGCAACAACATTTTAGAACTGTTATTTTAGTACAAGTTTAGGCTGTTACTTACTGAAGACGCGACTATCCGCCATTTTGAAATCTAAACTTGGGGAGGGGTGAGAGTTCACCACTAGAGGGGGCGTGAACACAGGACAACCCACAACCTCCTCCCCTGCTTGACTCTCTACACGCCCATTTTGAGAGAAATTTTGAAAATGGCCTGGGGGAGGAGTTACCGTCTCAACCTGGGTTCAGTCTCACTTTAAGATAAGTCCTCACTGCTCAGCGGCTCACTTATTAAAAGTCAAAACATGGGCTCGTTCATTTTGGCCTGTGGTTTCAGGTAAATAAACTATCAGTCAACGTTTAAAGTCCAATTTCCACTTATTACAAATTGAGATTCAAATTATGTCCTAAATAGAAAAGTATTGATTAAAATTAAAATGTGTATTGAGTAGGGCTGCAACAACGAATCGATAAAATCGATAAAAATCGATTTTTAAAAGCGTTGGCAACGAATTTCATCATCGATTCGTTGTGTCGCGCGATTATGCTTCTTTCATGGTGGCGCGGAGCTGTTTTGTTCACTGGTAGAGCTTTGTCAAAGCTGGCTGACTGAATAAAGTTTGAAAAAAAAAAAACTCTGCAACGCTCTGCGTGTGCGTGGCTTCTGAACAGAGCGACGAGGAAGGAGAACAGAGACTGTTTTCAAAGTCTATTTTACAAATGAACGACGCGACGCAGAGAAAACTGTAGTCCTCCAATGTGTGGGAGCTCGACGTTTCATAAAGATAAAAAAAAGCTTTCAAAAGTGACGACGCGACACGAGATAACCACGCGGATGAAACGTAAACATGACGGAGTTGTAAACTAACTTCACCACACAGCAGGTAAGTCTCTATATTAAACCATATTTGTTCTGTTTCAAAGAGAGAAAACGTAATAGTGTCTGGTAGCTGTTGCTGCTTGTTTCTTAGCTGTGACAGAGAGTGTGTTTTTATTTTTAATGTAACTGTACAAGCAGTGTTTAAATGTGATTTATAAATAAATCTAACACAAAGATGGTAATAATTTAATGATTTAGCTTCAACTTTTAATTTGCTGGCAAATTCTGAAGACACTGCATTGTATGGAAGGATGAATTGCATTTAAACCGGAATTACAGTAATTTATTTCATCTACTCAAGTGTGTGTAATTAGTATTTTATATTTGTGTGTGTGTGCGTGTGTGTTTAACCTAGCACTGTAAGTGAAACAAGGCATTTCTTGAGTTACTGTAAATTATGATATAATACATATAAACTCTCTCATTCCAGAAAACAACAACAAACAATGACAGCCTTCATGATGGACAGACATCATGCACACCACAGCAAGCAGCAGAGACTGGAAGATCCTTACATGAACGTCACTGACATGAGGCCTCTGTCGATGGTTGAAGACGAAGGCTTCACTGCCATGATGCCCACTTTTAACCCAGGTTACAATGATCCACACTTGTAATGGTAAATGGTAAATGGAATGTACTGTACTTATATAGCACCTTTCTATCTAATTGATACTCAAAGTGCTTTACACTGTAGTGTAAAGAACTACATGTCCTCATTTACCCATTCATACAGCACTCTACTAGATTACAAAGCTAATTGAACAAATCATTCTAAAGAGACTAATCAGAGCTTTAGCTCACATTCATACACCAATGGGGCACAAACATGGGGTTCAGTGTCTTGCCCATGGACACTTAGGCATGTGACTGCTGGTGGATTCCAACCCCCAACTCTTGCATTGGAGGACGACTGCTCTAACAACTCAGCCACAGCTGCCCCATCCAGGTTAAAACAATCCACACCTTTAATCCAGGTTACACTTGTCCCTCAAAAACACATTTTACAAAGTAGCTACATTTTGTGCAGGTATAAATCATACATTTGTATATATGTTTGTGTACATTTATTTTTTATTGAAGCTGACTAACTTTATTTTTTAATTATTCAATATTTTACTAACAGAATAGTCAAGTAGCAACCTGTTTTTTGTGCGATTTGACATGTCAGTCAAATTTTGGAATAAAGAGGTGATAATTAAAACTTGTTTCTTTTTTGTTTTTTTTAGCCGATTCATCGATGAATCGAAAAAATAATCGACCGATTAATCGATTATTGAAATAATCGTTAGTTGCAGCCCTAGTATTGAGTCAGGGCGTGTCTGTGAGGGCTACTTCCCGTTTTACTATTCTATATTACTATACACAACCCCGATCTGTTTGAATAAAACAACCCTTATTACTGCTGTCAATGCTTATGCATTGCATGGTTGAACGATAGGTTATTCTAATTCCCTTTCAAATTTACCAGACCTCTTGTTGCTTTTAATGTCCATAATTTATGCAAATCAATATCAAAATTAGGTTTTAACAATCAAATGTGTTTTTTGCTCCTGGGAAGTTAACTGGTTTGGTGTGTGTAGTTAACCTATATTTGCTGAAAAGTTACTTCTAATAAAGCATTTCATTATTGGGAAAAGAATGTTTGCTTTAACCTTTTTAAATCAGAGCTATATTAATAACATATTTTTAACATCAACGGATATTTACCGGTACATTAGTTTAGGTAACTAGTAAAAGGAAACGGCTCTTAAAATCTAAAAAACATTTTCTTAGGTATGGTGAAATAATTTAGAATGATTAATTTAAACTGAGTGTTTCAATTTAAAATGTAGTTAAAAAAATTATCTGGCAAGATTACTTTTTTATTTTTTATAAGTGTCAAAGTTTTTCATCTTAGTTAAACTTTTAAAAGACTGAATTTACTGTCAAGTTTAAAAATAAATTTTTGCTAATTTTGATTAAGATATGTTATCCAAAAATGCTTAAACTTAATTTTTATCTGTTTATGATGTTTAATTTAAATTATTAAGCTTTTTATGAAAGTTTAAACCGTCAATAATTGTAAGTGTAGTACCTTCTTTGACCACTGTGGTTCCTCTACAGGAAAAGACGTGAGTTTTTATGTTTCTCTTTCCGGGTGAAACTTCTCAATGACGTCAGGCCCTCGTTTTTGGACTCATCATCATTAGGCTCTGGCTATCATTATCTTTTCTACAGAGCTACAGGAAACACTCGAGGTACGACACCTGCGACCTACGGCAACTCAGACTTACGATTTTATCATATTTAATAAAAATATGATAATTTTTATTTTATTTTTTTGTATGTTTAAATGTTATTAATTTCATGTGTATAGCACTTTGTTGCAGCTGTGGTTGTTTTATATGGCTTTATAAATAAAGTATAATTATTAATTTTACGTTTTTATTACAATTTTATCGTATTTACGCAACTTCCGGTCGTTTCCGGTCGCCATTTTACAATTGTCTACAGTACTGCGGTCAATGGAGCTCCAGAGGCTACTGTCAGCTGGCTCTGGAGGACCGTGTGCCCGATCAGGGTTGCCTCATACGGATAAATTAGCTGGAAACACTCGGTCAACTCTGTGGACGTCTCAGGTCCGGAGGAGCAGCCGCCGATCGCCCCGCGATCGCTGCCACAACGCCGCCCGACATGCTAACGACAGCAGCTAACAGAGCAGCTAACACAGGCGAAGACACCGAGCCGACATGCCGCGGAGGGGCCATCTGCGGCCGGGAGCTCGCCGCAAATGTCCGCCTGGCAGTCGGGGGACACCGGCTCAAAGTAAGACATTATATTTTTTATTTATTGTACAGTATTCATTTACTGTGCAGTTCTGTGCATGTTTATGGCCTAGTATGTCTGCTTGTTCAGTCTCATGCCATTAAATATGTGTGCGGCGCTCCGTTAGCGGTATAGCCGCGACCTATGTCAGAAACGCGGACCTACGACAGGCAGGTGTTTTTGGTCCGCGAGGTACGACAACATCGACCTAAGTCACACCCGTAGGTCCCAATCCCTGACGTACCTCGAGGGCTTCCTGTATTTGATAAAAATCGGTAAGTGAATTCTCAACTTATTTTTGCAGAGAAAACACAATTTAAAAACGTTTAGTATTACAGTATCACGATCTATTTACAAATTTAGACGGACGAACGAAGCTACGTCTTCGTTAGCAACTTTTTGCTTCCAGTCAGCTGCCATGTTCGACGTAAAAAATCTAATCGTAGCTGATTAAAGTCGGATCGTTTCGCCGTTAGGTTTCCAATACAAAAACGTAAATCCGCTTGGTTTAGCGGCACAATTTGGATTTTTTTAATCGTTAAAAATGCTGAAAAACGGGCCGCTAGCGATTAGCTATGCTAACGCCAAATCCAATTGAAAAAAAAAATCACATTTTTTTACGTATGTTAAGCCTTGGCCTAAAATATTTGGATTAGAATTTTGTAAACAAGATTGATCAAATTCCGAAATCTTTGTGTATAATTCGGCTATATTTAAATGATTTAAAAATGCATGTAAATATTTATTTTATATTTAACTAAAGGTTTTTAATTAACCTTTCTGTTGACTGCAGCGCATCACTGATGTGTTTCAGAGATGAATCTACCCATTATAATTATTTCATAAGTGCAGAAAAATACGACTATTAACGTTATATTAACTATTTAACTAGTGAAGTATTTTTCTTTTATTTAACCGATGCCTCAAATAATTTTGTCCTGTAGCTGATCAAAAGTGTAACCTGATTGTTTGTTCTATGTCTTTAGGAAAAGATCCATCGACAAGCTTCAAGCAAGGCATTATCAAGTTTTTTGGTTTGTAAAGTTATTTAAATAAAAATCCATTTTAAAACTAGCAACTTTATCTCCTGTGCCATCATTCATTTGTTTTATCATCTGTCTTTTAGTCAGCACAGTTCTAATCTTGTAAGTTAGTAAGGATCAATTTTCAGATAACTGGTTTTAGTGTTTATTCCAATAGTTGCTTATGTTTTTCAAAATAGAGGTTTGTGTTCACAAAGTTAGCTTAAAACTTCTCACACTGTCACACACAGCGAGGGGTAAGAGACAGAGAAACGCGTTCACAAAAGCGGGGGTCAAGCTGCCCACAGAAACAGATCCACAGAGGACGGGGGTGGTTGGGGGGTGGGGTGGGTCTGCCAAGCTGCAGACGCACAGGCAGTGTTGTTCACTCATACACAGATAAGTAGAGAGGCACAGACCAAAACACACACATGCAGGTTTCCATACTGACAGGAGCAGAGCTGCTCACACAGAAACAGAGATAGACAGAAACAACAAAACGACGTATAAACAA
>JBBPBX010002487.1:22387-34101 GCA_038048925.1 Garcialebias charrua
AGCAGTTTTGTTCACTCATACACAGATAAGCACAGACCAAAACACACAAGCAGGCCCACACAGAGGAGCAAAGCTACTCATACACAAACAGAAACCATTTCCAAATGACGCGTCTAAGAAATAATGTCTTATTTTGACTGCTGGATCCCACTTATATGTTCAATAAAGGTCTCGGCAGATCAGCCTCACAAAAATGCCTATTTTGATCCTTGACTTAAAATGATCTGCCTCCTAAAAATAGCAAAAGGTCTTGGCTCTGCAGCTAACGACACGCAACATCTGCTTAGCTTTTGAAAACAGACGCCTCACTTTAAAATTTTGAAAGTCTGGACCCAGCTCTGACCCAGTTCAAAACGTACACAAACTCTTCTAAAAACGACGCATCAACAAACACTTTTTCACACTCACTTTCTTGTTGATCTGTGCGGTGTCTGGAAACCTCTGCCAATCTGACCCTGGTGGCTCCAATGGACAGAGGACGCTGGCCAGAGACAAACCAACTGGACTTCATTATTTTTGCCGTGCGCACGGGTCTTCGCAGCGCACTCTGTTTGGAGGTCATCAGGAGCAGGTATGGGGAGAAACCGATGGTTTCGGCACCATAATGATGGGGATTTTAAACACCTGTTACCTTAAACTAGCTCTGGTACTGAAAAGGAACATGGGGTTATTTTTATCATCATCAATCAAAGATGAATAATACTGTACAAAGTTCTAGCTTTATGGATAACTTTTTAATATGTTAGCTTTTTTATACATTTAGCTAAGATGAACCTCAGTCGTTGATTATTTTCACTCCATCATTTCTTTATCAGCGTGTTCTTGAGCATCTCAATGTTGGGATTTCCAGCAAGCTGCAAGTGTGTGGGACGACAGTCAGCGTGAGCATCAGGCCTGACAGTAACTGTAAGGAATCTGGGCTCAGAGTCCGAGCCTGAATTGTCGCCTTCAGCTAAAGATGGGACAAGGAACTCCAACAAAACAAAACTAAAACAGCAGTTGCACACAGGTGGAGAACAGGAACGTCAGGCTGTTGGTGTTTGTGTTTGACTGTGTCTGTGTACACGATGAGCTCCAAATTTATTCACACAGACAACTGGTGGGATAAAATATTCAACTGCGAGATCTGTTACATAAAAGCTAGAAAATATATTAACATTTTAAAAAGGCTCTGTCACACTAAATGCTTTAGAGAACTTATGTACATTTTGTCCAACATGCAGGCATACACCAAAGAGATGGAATAAAA
This sequence comes from Garcialebias charrua, assembly GCA_038048925.1. Taxonomy (NCBI): domain Eukaryota; kingdom Metazoa; phylum Chordata; class Actinopteri; order Cyprinodontiformes; family Rivulidae; genus Garcialebias; species Garcialebias charrua. The sequence goes on from JBBPBX010002487.1 coordinate 23,637, forward strand.
TAAATGAAGTGGAAGTCTTTGTTGGACATATACATACTGTATTGCTAACCAGGTGAATAAATATAAAAACTGTGAATAACTTACACATAACTTGTCCCTGTGAGAGTATGACCTTCTGCAGCTCCTGGATCCAAGATGGCCACCAATCAACACCACCTGCAGGTCATCTAGTCGTCAGGGATCTGTACTTAAGGCTGCAGCCGAGCTCTACTCTCCGCTGGAGCATTCACCTCCATTCATTATAATATGCTTCTGGCCTGCTTGTAGTTTAAGAAGGAGTTGTCTAATCTCTCTCTTTTTACGATCGCAGTTACCTGTGTCTCCTCGTGTCCCTCCGTGACCCGTTGTGCCTCCTGGACCTTCTTGCCTACAGCCTCTTGCCTTGTGTTCCTCCCCTGTGGCTTGTCGAACCAACGCCATTCTCCCTTCACCTCCAACTCCTGTAAGGAAACAGAATGATCAAATTACTGTTCAAGACTCACCTTACCTGGTTGGCCTTGCTGCTGTTTGAAGTGCTCTAGAAATAAAATGGTATGGTACCTCTGTGGATCCACCTGACATTTCTCCTCCCGTTCCAGGGTTCCCAGTGGAGGATCAACTGTATCATATTCACAGTAAATAATAAATACTGTTAAACTTGTATTCCCCCCTGAGTCTTGCTTGTCTCTGTCTCATGTTCTCTGGGTCTCCTGAGTTATGACAGTCCCTAGTTTATAACTTATACAGGTAGTCCCGGACTTACGACAGAGTTCCGTTCCTACGCGCCGTCGTAACCCAAATTTCGACATAAGTCGGAACATACGTACAAACTGCACCTTATACTTACAATATACTGTATTTTACCAAGCACTTAGCCTATCATAACACAGTACTCTACATAATAATCAAAAAACACATACATTTCAGAGCCATAATGAATTAAAAAAGAGTTAATTCCTACTGGGAGCTGGTGGAGTCTTCCTCCATCTGTTAGCATGTTAGCTCGTTGCTACTCCAAGATCTGAGGCTGCCTGTACTTTTCCACTGCTTCGCGCAGTCCAGAGCATTTATAGCTCGTTGCTCCTCCGCTGATTCTGCCGTCAATCTCTGCTTCTGCCGTCAAACCGGAAGTAAAACCGGAACTCGGCTTTTCAAAATAAAATTTTCAAAATGATATCTTTTTTAAATGGGAGGTGCGTCGTAGCCGCGAAACGTCGTGACTCGAGGCCGTCGTAAGTCGAGGACTACCTGTACAAATTAATGAAAGCATCAGTTGACTAATGCAGAGCTTATGAATGACGTTAGTGTAACATGCTGAACTTATGCACGTTGGAGGGTACTGTGACGAGGGAGGCTGTCACACATCATGCTGATGTAACTCACATGAGTCTGGTGCACGTCTTGAGTAAGTTACTGTGGGAGTTCTGCTCTGCCAGCTCCTGCACCCAGAGCTAAACTCTAACCATCTGCACCTGAGGATCATCGGCTTGATGAGCAGGAGCATGAAAGGCTGCAGAGGGCATCCAGTCAGCGCTGGAGCACTACCTGCCAGTAGTACTTCTGTTCTAGCCTTTTACTCGTGCTTCAAGCTGAATATTAACAATTCGTTTCGTATTTGTTCTGTGCCTCCAGGAATTAATCCCTGACGTCCTCCTGGATTCTCCTCTGTGGACCTCAAGCTCTCCTGTGCCTCCTCAGCTGCCTCCATGCCTTCCTACCACTTGCCTGTCTCCTGCCATTGTTCAGACGTACACCTTCTTCACCTGAACCATTTGGGTCAGCTCTCCCCACTACTGACTCGATTGTAAGATCAGCAACAACATTATCACTCCTGCCAACAGACCATTAATCACCTCCTTGCTCTTCAGGGTTCCAGCTCCCTCCTGGCTCGTTGTAGTTATTTGGGAGCTGGAACCCTGAAGAGCAAGGACGCCATCAATTTGAAAAGGAAAGTCCACAGAGAATTTTTTTTTTTAACTAAATATCATGTAATTAGTTTTTTCAACATTCAAGGATAACTTATTCAGTTTAAACCAAGTTTGTAGTTTAGCAAACTCCCTCTTCATAAGTTCACACATCTGATTTAGATCTCCACCCGAGCAAAAGAAGGTAGTATCATCAGCAAACATAACACAATTTAAGAATTCAGACACCTTGATTATATCATTAATGTACAAAATAAACAACTTAGGTCCAAGAACCGATCCCTGTGGAACTCCACATGAAATATCACACAGATGAGATCTGACATCATCAATTTGTACAAACTGTTTTCTTCCTGTCAAATAACTTGATATCCATTGTAAAGTTGGGCCCCTAATACCGTATTGTTCCAGTTTTTCTAATAAAATAGTGTGGTCAATGGTATCAAAAGCCTTTTTTAAATCTACAAATAAACTTATACAGTATTGTTTATTATCAACTGCAGTTGTAATATGTTCCATCAACTCCATAAGTGCTAGGGATGTTGAATTATTAGATCTAAAACCATATTGACTGTCACTTAAGATACCATTTTTATCAAGAAAGTTGTCCAGTCTGGACACAAACAATTTTTCAAGAATTTTAGAAAATTGAGGCAACAAAGATATGGGTCTATAATTATTAAATAAACATTTTACACCATTTTTGAAAATTGGAGTTACCTTGGCTATCTTCATTCTGTCAGGGAATATACCTTTTGAAAATGATAAATTACAAATATATGCAAATGGCTCAATGACATGATTAATTATCTCCTTCACAACCTTCATATCAATGTCTTCACAATATTTAGATCTTTTGTCAGCCAATTTTTCAACTACCTTCAATATTTCTTCTTTCGTAGTTCCACTTAGAAACATACTGTTGACAAAACTACTGATTAAATAACTCACGTTTTTGTCTACTTTAGGAATTGAAGTAGCAAGATTTGAACCAACATTCACAAAATAATTGTTAAATCCATTTGCAATTTCCTTGTTATCATTAATTTCCATATTGTTTTCCACAAAATGTTGTGACACTCCCGTATTACCCTTGTGTTTATTTAGAACGTTGTTAATTACTCGCCAAGTCATCCTCATATCACCACTGCTTGTATGTAATAATTGACTATAATATTCCCTCTTATGATTTCTTATAACACTTACTAATTTATTTTTGTACCGTTTGTATTTTTCTTCAGCTTCAGGAGTTCTTGATTTCAAAAAACATGAATACAGAAGATTTTTCTTTTTACATGCATTCCTCAGACCATTGGTCATCCAAGGATGATCAACTGTTTTTTTCTTAGTAAAATTCTGTTGCACACAATTTTTTTCAAACAAAACTCCCAAAATACTCATAAAGGTATCATACGATTTGTTAACATCGTCAATGTATACTTCTTCCCAATTTTGTTTGTCCAAGTCATTTTTAAGTTTATCAAGTGCTCTTTTTGATGTATTAATTATTTTAATCCGATTTTTATTTGTTTTTGGTATACTACCATTATTTTTATAAATAGTAAAAACTGGTAAATGATCACTGATATCCGTCATCATAATACCACTTGTCATATCGCCATCTGTTATGTTTGTGAATATATTATCAATTACTGAAGCACTCCGAGTTGTGATTCTAGTTGGATTATGTATCATCGGACATAAGCTTATACTGTACATCGACTCTAAAAATGTACTAATGTTGTTAGACTCAGTTCTATTTCCCAAATCGATGTTGAAGTCGCCACATAAAAATATAGTTTTATTTCTGCTCTTGACTAGTAATTCCAACATTTTTTCAGTAAATATCTCTATTTTTGAGCATGGAGATTGATAAACACAACTTATGATAATATTTTTCCATCTTTATTAATTATTTCAATTGAGATCATTTCCATCATATTGTCAACCATAATGGACATTTCTGTAATTAGTTTACATTTTATTTCCTTGTTTATAAATAAAGCTACACCACCACCTCTTTTATTTTTTCTATTCATATGATATAATTCATATCCTTCAATATATGCGTTATGTATATTATCATCGTGAAGCCATGTCTCAGATAGTGCAATTATTTTAAAGGTTTTATTTAAAAAATTTAGGTCATCAAGTAAGTAAGTGAGTTAAATTTACATTTATACTTCTACAGTTTAGGTATAATAGAAAGATCTTCATCAGTCATGTTTACGTCATTTAACTGTTCAATATTGTAGTAATTACTGTTGTTGTTTGTTGGAAAAAAATTATGATCTATCTCTTCGTCAACATTGTATATTTTAGAATCAGAATCATCATACATCATGATGAATCATAGTATTCATTCAAGTTATCGTACACTTTAGAAAAAAAAAAACTATTATTGAGCATGTGTTTTACTCATTTAAATTTTTCCAGTTCCTTGATATCTTGTATCAGTTTTGCAGACGATCCTTCCTTCACTCTAATCCAGATTTTTCCATTCCTTGTCCATGTATATATAATCTTTCCCTGTTTCCTGAGCAGCCTTGCCCCGCTCGCGATTATACAATTTTTTTGGTCAAGTGTTCATTTATATAAACATTTGTTCCACTCAGTTTTTTTGCTTGCATTAGTATTTCTTGATTTTCTGCTGATGAATTTTACAACAACAACTGGATGGAATTTATCTGATTTGCTTGGTAATGTATGGCACAGAGAACTATCTTCATGATTTATGTCTATTTTTTTGTCTTGTAGAAACGATACCACTAGTTCTTCTAAAGTTTTCTGTTCCTGTGTTGCTGCATTCACAGAAATTTCTCCATCAGAAGTGGTCTTTGACTTTAAACAATTTTTTGTTTCCAAACCAGTGATAACGAGATTATCCAGCCTAGAGTTCTGTTCTAAATTATCAAGCCGTTGTTTAAGATCTACGATTATTTTGTCTTTTAAGTCTATCTGAAGTCTCAATTGTTTGACTTCTTCAAACAAACTCATTAAAAGTTTCATTTGCGACGACAAACTCAAGATCTCTGAGCTCATAAAGTTCAGAGATTTCTTTATCTCGTCCATGTCTTCAGAGTTTGGCTCCAATAGATCCTGTTTTCTCAGTTTTGACTTTGCCATTACTCACGTAGAGGCTAACTCGATTAGCCGCTAGCCCAGTTCCAGCGACGACAGTCTCTCTGTACCGCCGCACCTCGCTGTGGTCAGGCCAACTCGATTAGCCGCTAGCCGCTAGCCGAATTCCAGCGCTGGTAGTCTCCGCCGCACCTCGCTGTGGTCAGGCCAACTCGATTAGCCGCTAGCCCAATTCCAGCGTTGGTAGTTTTTACCCACCGCCGCACCGGGTCCCGCCAGCCAAGAGCCGCCTTCGGACCACTGAGTCAACCAACCCTTTACTCCACCGTAGCCCGGCGCTCGCCGCACTTCCAGCCTCCGGGGTATGTTCACACGCCTCAGATTTCTCCCAGGACCCACGGCCAGCAACCGAAACGCAGCCCCAGGAAACAGACCTCCACAGCTGCAGCAACGGATCCAGGCCAAACAGCCGAAGGCAACGAGGCCCACCAGGCTCCCAAAGGCGGCCGCTAGTCAGCGACCACCTCCGAAAGGGCCAACGCCCACACAAACGGGTCACCCAACCCGACAGTCAGACGAGCCAGGGCCAAAAGACATCCGCACAGTAAGTCCAATAATTGTAGATAATTGTGACAGAGTATATTTTGCTTGAAGTCATTTGTTAAGGTAGCAGCTGGATGCTCATACAGAACTCACGCTGAGCCGTCAACACCCACCTGTCTCTCTCTATTAACGTATTACAGAAAATATAAAAACAGTAGGCACACTTGGTATTGTAAACCATTGCATTAGTTAATACATTCAGCAAGTACTTTTACTTTAATACTTTAAGTATTTTTAAAAGCAAGTACTTATATACTTTTACTAAAGTAAAAACATTAATATGGTACTTCTACTTTTACTAGAGTACATTTTTGTCTGTTTATTTGTACTTTTACTTAAGTACAGTGTTTGAGTACTTTCTCCACCTCTGGTCCTCTCTAACTTCATCCATATGTCTCCTCTGTGTCTTTTTCCTGGCAGCTGCATTTCTAACATCCTTCTACCAATATACCACTGTCCCTCCTCTGGACATGTCCAAACCACTGTCCCTCCTCTGGACATGTCCAAACCACTGTCCCTCCTCTGGACATGTCCAAACCACTGTCCCTCCTCTGGACATGTCCAAACCACTGTCCCTCCTCTGGACATGTCCAAACCACTGTCCCTCCTCTGGACATGTCCAAACCACTGTCCCTCCTCTGGACATGTCCAAACCACTGTCCCTCCTCTGGACATGTCCAAACCACTGTCCCTCCTCTGGACATGTCCAAACCACTGTCCCTCCTCTGGACATGTCCAAACCACTGTCCCTCCTCTGGACATGTCCAAACCACTGTCCCTCCTCTGGACATGTCCAAACCACTGTCCCTCCTCTGGACATGTCCAAACCACTGTCCCTCCTCTGGACATGTCCAAACCACTGTCCCTCCTCTGGACATGTCCAAACCACTGTCCCTCCTCTGGACATGTCCAAACCACTGTCCCTCCTCTGGACATGTCCAAACCACTGTCCCTCCTCTGGACATGTCCAAACCACTGTCCCTCCTCTGGACATGTCCAAACCACTGTCCCTCCTCTGGACATGTCCAAACCACTGTCCCTCCTCTGGACATGTCCAAACCACTGTCCCTCCTCTGGACATGTCCAAACCACTGTCCCTCCTCTGGACATGTCCAAACCACTGTCCCTCCTCTGGACATGTCCAAACCACTGTCCCTCCTCTGGACATGTCCAAACCACTGTCCCTCCTCTGGACATGTCCAAACCACTGTCCCTCCTCTGGACATGTCCAAACCACTGTCCCTCCTCTGGACATGTCCAAACCACTGTCCCTCCTCTGGACATGTCCAAACCACTGTCCCTCCTCTGGACATGTCCAAACCACTGTCCCTCCTCTGGACATGTCCAAACCACTGTCCCTCCTCTGGACATGTCCAAACCACTGTCCCTCCTCTGGACATGTCCAAACCACTGTCCCTCCTCTGGACATGTCCAAACCACTGTCCCTCCTCTGGACATGTCCAAACCACTGTCCCTCCTCTGGACATGTCCAAACCACTGTCCCTCCTCTGGACATGTCCAAACCACTGTCCCTCCTCTGGACATGTCCAAACCACTGTCCCTCCTCTGGACATGTCCAAACCACTGTCCCTCCTCTGGACATGTCCAAACCACTGTCCCTCCTCTGGACATGTCCAAACCACTGTCCCTCCTCTGGACATGTCCAAACCACTGTCCCTCCTCTGGACATGTCCAAACCACTGTCCCTCCTCTGGACATGTCCAAACCACTGTCCCTCCTCTGGACATGTCCAAACCACTGTCCCTCCTCTGGACATGTCCAAACCACTGTCCCTCCTCTGGACATGTCCAAACCACTGTCCCTCCTCTGGACATGTCCAAACCACTGTCCCTCCTCTGGACATGTCCAAACCACTGTCCCTCCTCTGGACATGTCCAAACCACTGTCCCTCCTCTGGACATGTCCAAACCACTGTCCCTCCTCTGGACATGTCCAAACCACTGTCCCTCCTCTGGACATGTCCAAACCACTGTCCCTCCTCTGGACATGTCCAAACCACTGTCCCTCCTCTGGACATGTCCAAACCACTGTCCCTCCTCTGGACATGTCCAAACCACTGTCCCTCCTCTGGACATGTCCAAACCACTGTCCCTCCTCTGGACATGTCCAAACCACTGTCCCTCCTCTGGACATGTCCAAACCACTGTCCCTCCTCTGGACATGTCCAAACCACTGTCCCTCCTCTGGACATGTCCAAACCACTGTCCCTCCTCTGGACATGTCCAAACCACTGTCCCTCCTCTGGACATGTCCAAACCACTGTCCCTCCTCTGGACATGTCCAAACCACTGTCCCTCCTCTGGACATGTCCAAACCACTGTCCCTCCTCTGGACATGTCCAAACCACTGTCCCTCCTCTGGACATGTCCAAACCACTGTCCCTCCTCTGGACATGTCCAAACCACTGTCCCTCCTCTGGACATGTCCAAACCACTGTCCCTCCTCTGGACATGTCCAAACCACTGTCCCTCCTCTGGACATGTCCAAACCACTGTCCCTCCTCTGGACATGTCCAAACCACTGTCCCTCCTCTGGACATGTCCAAACCACTGTCCCTCCTCTGGACATGTCCAAACCACTGTCCCTCCTCTGGACATGTCCAAACCACTGTCCCTCCTCTGGACATGTCCAAACCACTGTCCCTCCTCTGGACATGTCCAAACCACTGTCCCTCCTCTGGACATGTCCAAACCACTGTCCCTCCTCTGGACATGTCCAAACCACTGTCCCTCCTCTGGACATGTCCAAACCACTGTCCCTCCTCTGGACATGTCCAAACCACTGTCCCTCCTCTGGACATGTCCAAACCACTGTCCCTCCTCTGGACATGTCCAAACCACTGTCCCTCCTCTGGACATGTCCAAACCACTGTCCCTCCTCTGGACATGTCCAAACCACTGTCCCTCCTCTGGACATGTCCAAACCACTGTCCCTCCTCTGGACATGTCCAAACCACTGTCCCTCCTCTGGACATGTCCAAACCACTGTCCCTCCTCTGGACATGTCCAAACCACTGTCCCTCCTCTGGACATGTCCAAACCACTGTCCCTCCTCTGGACATGTCCAAACCACTGTCCCTCCTCTGGACATGTCCAAACCACTGTCCCTCCTCTGGACATGTCCAAACCACTGTCCCTCCTCTGGACATGTCCAAACCACTGTCCCTCCTCTGGACATGTCCAAACCACTGTCCCTCCTCTGGACATGTCCAAACCACTGTCCCTCCTCTGGACATGTCCAAACCACTGTCCCTCCTCTGGACATGTCCAAACCACTGTCCCTCCTCTGGACATGTCCAAACCACTGTCCCTCCTCTGGACATGTCCAAACCACTGTCCCTCCTCTGGACATGTCCAAACCACTGTCCCTCCTCTGGACATGTCCAAACCACTGTCCCTCCTCTGGACATGTCCAAACCACTGTCCCTCCTCTGGACATGTCCAAACCACTGTCCCTCCTCTGGACATGTCCAAACCACTGTCCCTCCTCTGGACATGTCCAAACCACTGTCCCTCCTCTGGACATGTCCAAACCACTGTCCCTCCTCTGGACATGTCCAAACCACTGTCCCTCCTCTGGACATGTCCAAACCACTGTCCCTCCTCTGGACATGTCCAAACCACTGTCCCTCCTCTGGACATGTCCAAACCACTGTCCCTCCTCTGGACATGTCCAAACCACTGTCCCTCCTCTGGACATGTCCAAACCACTGTCCCTCCTCTGGACATGTCCAAACCACTGTCCCTCCTCTGGACATGTCCAAACCACTGTCCCTCCTCTGGACATGTCCAAACCACTGTCCCTCCTCTGGACATGTCCAAACCACTGTCCCTCCTCTGGACATGTCCAAACCACTGTCCCTCCTCTGGACATGTCCAAACCACTGTCCCTCCTCTGGACATGTCCAAACCACTGTCCCTCCTCTGGACATGTCCAAACCACTGTCCCTCCTCTGGACATGTCCAAACCACTGTCCCTCCTCTGGACATGTCCAAACCACTGTCCCTCCTCTGGACATGTCCAAACCACTGTCCCTCCTCTGGACATGTCCAAACCACTGTCCCTCCTCTGGACATGTCCAAACCACTGTCCCTCCTCTGGACATGTCCAAACCACTGTCCCTCCTCTGGACATGTCCAAACCATCTCAGTGTGTCCTCTCTAACTTTATCTCCCAGTTGTTCAACATGTGCTGTACCTCTGATGATCTCATTCCTGATCTTATCCATCCTTGTCACTCCTAAGGAGAACCTCAGCATCTTCATTTCTGACACTTCCAGTTCTGTCTCCTGTCTTTTTGTCCATGTCTCTGTCTCCTGTCTTTTTGTCCATGTCTCTGTCTCCAGACCATACAACATAGCTGGTCTCACCACTGTCTTGTAAACTTTTCCTTTGATCTTTGCTGACACCTTTTTGTCACAAATCACTGCTGAAAAATTTCTCCATCCACTCCATCCTGCCTGGACTCTCTTTTTCACTTCTTTGCCACATATACAAGGTCCAAATGATTATTAAATATTTTAAAAGCATAAAAGTTACAACAACAAAAATAAAAAAGTAACTGCGTCCACCTCTAGAAGCGGCTGCAAGTTTTGGTAAGAGAATGGCTGAAATGGCCCAAAGGGTGCAGTCATGGTTCGGTTGCAAACAATCGAGCAAAATGAAAAAGAGGCCAACGTGTGAATGATCGATGTTCAGACAATAACTATGACGTCATGTTTTTTTTTTTATCAAAAACTGTTTAGTTGTTGTTGAAGCTGGATGCTCATGTCTGACTGGACTTCAGATCACATCATGGTGCAGTCAGAGGCATGCCAGTGATGTCAGCTGGTGGGAGGTGTTAAAACGAGCTGGACG